>JAQYXR010000698.1:0-63626 GCA_030545055.2 Neoaliturus tenellus
TATTACAGTAGTGAAGAAAGCACAAAGATGGGCCACAAAACCCCTGATTTTATAGGGGAAAACTCCCTTGGGAGCATTTTTGGACACAACTTACAAATATTTTGCTCCGAGATTTGATATGTGCTAATGTTTATGTATGATGATATTTAATTTTTATATATTTGTGTATTGGTTTTAAGATTTTATGGGGATTTAAATTTTGGGAGCATTTTTGGACACAACTTTCAAATATTTTGCTCCGAAGCTTTTTTCTTGTAAACTAAGCATCCTAGAGGAAAATGTCGAGAATAAAAATATTAAATTTGACTCTTAATCTACAACTTTCCCGCTGACAAAACTTGCCTGACCAATAAATAAAAAAATTCCTCACAGACTAACTTTTTTATGTCAAAAATCAATTTTTATATTTTTATTTATTATTTATGCCATGTTAATATTAAAATTAAAGTAAATATTTTATGCCGTAATGGCCATCATATAGTCCACTATAATACCTGAAAATATGATAAATTTACCTCTACTCTAACTATATTTATTTATGGTGTTAATGAAATGTAACACTAAATCTTGCGCCGGCCGCCTGTACACTGTCCCATGCGCCTCTTCCAGTTGACTGTTGTATGCCTATGTATAGTAATATGCTTAGTGATATGGTTATTAAAGTTATTATTTTGTTCAACTGTCTATTGATTAAGTAGTATAATAGTGTTATAGGTATGCTTAAAATTTTGTTTAATTGTTTATTGCCTAAGAAGTATATTATTGGGTATGGCTATGGTATTATTATATTGAGTATGGCTATTGATATGTTTAAAGTTATGTTTAATTGTCTATATTGGTGTTGTTCTATGTATTGCTTATGTACTAGATAGTTATAAAAATCTTGTTTGATGATTTATTTTGATTTTCCTTTACTGTGGATATTGTTTGAAGCATTTCCTGTAAATTGTAATGTTTTGTTTGTATATGTTAAGTGTTAGAGATGTAGGGGTTTGCCTGGGATTTAATAATTGTGTTGTGGTTGTTCCATTTAATGTTTATAATTGAGTTAGCTTACTTTACCTTTGATAAATGATTAAATATTGAGTTATTGGTGTAGTTAATATAGCTTTTGGGTTTCTTTAGTATGTTGTTTTACTTGTTATTATTACTCTTCTCATGTTTTATAAATGTTTAATATAAATGACTGTGTGTTATTAGTGTTTAAATATTTGTTTATTATAGTTATTTTACCTAGCTAATGTATTATTAATAGGTGTTATATGTTAAATGTATGATTACAAGAGTTACTATTTAGTTAATTTGTATTATTTTATTGTTATTTATACCAAATACTGCTTATAAGTAAAATATAAGGGTGATAATGACTAATTTACATATGCTATTAGGGTTAAATATTTGGTAAATGTATGAAATTAAATGTATGCTTGAAATGGCATTTCACTAGTTGTATTTAAATTGTTTTTCTGATTGTTAGTTAAACTTATTATGTGAAATAGGTATTATAGTTGTTGCTCTAGGTTTATAATTGACTATTTAGGGTTTTATTTTAACTTTACCTATAGCTGCTATAGCAGAAGCGGTGTTTACATGCTTAATATAACATAACCATGCTCATTTTTTACCCTATAAACCTAACCCTTACCTCATTTTTAACCTCACAAACACAACTTTCCCCTCACACTCTGCAAAGCCTCCTCTGTTTAGCAGAAGCTGGGCCTTGCATTCACCTCCTCGCCATTTTTAATAAAATATCACTAATCAAGTATGCAATATAAATACAATGAAATATAATATTGCCACATTATAAACATTATATCCAACATTAACTCATATAAATTAGTTGATAACAGTCAGAATCTGTAATACTAAATAATAATTATACATACATAACAATTTTATTACTACAAGTTACCAAAAGTAGTTATAAGACAAAATCGTAGTTTCTAGTCAACATTCACACCTACAGCTAAATAAATTTACTTCACATCCTACTAGAACATTGAAAATTAATAAAAACATATGCAAACCATAATAGCAATTAATTAACATATACAATCATAAAATCAATATTTCACACTTTAGTCACATCAAAAACCACTTACAATCAACAGAAGACATGCCTTGCTTTAACCAAGCTTCTACTTTAACCTAACATAACATAACCTAGTCTAACCTAGCCTAACCTTACCTAACCATATATTAGCTATATATATTGACATAATTAACATATTTAGTAACAAACAGTCTTTTACACAATATCTCAATTTAACTAATAAATTATGTAATAATGTAAACTATAGCAGACACTATAACTCAAACACAACACTTTTATATCACTAAACTAATATTCAATATAAAAACAATAAAATATAATATTATTATATCAAAACACATTAAAGTGCAATATTGACACATATAAATTAGTGGGTGACAATCAGAAATTATATTACTAACCACTAAAATCACATTACATTATTTTAATGTTAAAATTGGTCAAATATAATTTGATAAGACAAAATCGTTGACCATTAGGCCTACTATAGTCAACATCCTTAACTATTTATTTACTTAACATCTTATAGGAACATTAACATTTGACCTTAACAAACTCTAATGGTAATAAATTAAACATATATAGTTATAAATCCATAATTCATTACACATTTTTAAACCATACCCACTAACACTAAATTTTACTTAAGTAACACATAAATTTAAGGAGTTTATTCACAAAATGCCATGTTTACATAGCCATAAATATGTTTTGTAATAAGTCACTATAAAACATGAATTATGCCAAATTTACTTAATAATATGTTTAATTTAACATTTAAACCTATAAATTTCAATAATAAGCTATAAGGCAAGCAAAATTGTCAAATGTAGTCAACTATTTACTTGGACATGCTTATTTTATACATATTATATATACTAATACGTTTCATATAAAATTAACAGTAAATAATTAATAAGTTTTTATCACTTTTTTTTCAAAATTCATCATCAAACTCCCAAACTAAACCAAAACACAATTGCTATTAACAACAAAAAGTCAAATGACTGGTTTATATTTAAAATTAATTTATGTTAAGCAATACATAGCACACTAATATGTAAAAATTTAGGACATTTAGTCAAATTGCATAGCCAATCTCAGTGGCATGACTAAATATTTAGCAAAACACAGGCTTAATACACATATTTAAACTGGCATATTAATCTATAACAGACAATATAACTAAAATGTAGTCAAATGTAGGGCAAATACAATTATGAGTAACTTAATAACTCAACTAGTTCAAATAGTAAACTTCTTAATCTACAATAAGCAAAAATTAATATCCTATATTCAATAACATTAAAATATAGGCCTACTATTATAAATAGTATGTATAACTATAAATTAGTATTAACATCAACTATCTTATCAAGTAAAAAATAGCAAGTCATGGCACATTTTACACAAGTAGTTAAATTTTATATTTAATTAGCACTACAAACAACACACAGTCAAAGCAATAACCAATAACATTAATAACAGTCAATAACTCAATAACTCAGCCAGTATAATATTTAGCACATACCTCCCAATACTCAACCCAATATCATTTATTTTAATATAAACCAAACAAATAGAATAACTTAATATTTAACTTAACAAACTAAGACAAAAAATATCAAAACATAAGATGTGTAAATATTCACCTCAATTGGATACAAATCATAGTCAATAACCAGTATAATTAATACAATAACAACCAAATATTTAACAATAATAACACAAGTTAAATATTTAACATATAGGACAATATAAACATTCTCAGTAAATAACAGATCTTTTATTACAAGCCAATATATAAGACAAGTCAACCAACTACATATTTATTACATTACAACATACACAATAAAAATACCAAGACCATGTGCATAATTAACACCTAGTTAATTTGTATAACTAAACACCACTATAAGCAATATCAGTAACAAGGCAAAGTAACTTTATGGCAAAGTAACAACAAGTATACATATAGTCATGATAATCTACAATAAACCATCATTATACACTAACAAACTCAGTAAAAAGGGAAATAAAACAAATATAATTCCCAAATAACATAATCAACTATCTTCTACACAAATACTAACACATGTCATAGAAGAACAACTTAGTTAAAGATTAGTAATTCTCTCAATTGTCCAGAATATGCTTTACTGCTCAAACAATTTTGCCATAAACAATAAATTTGCTAACTATATTGTAAATATCTACTAAAATTTAATACTAAACTTCTTAAATATTTAAAATATAAACCTCTAACAAGTAAAATATCACTAAAACTCATGCCTAATAAACATAAATTCATAATTATTTCTAATTTATTCAACAAAAACATGAGACAGGTACAACAACTATAATAAATAACTCTTACAACAAACCTAATAAGGCAAATAAACATATATTATATACAAATAACCAGTGAAATTACATAGCCAATTAGCAGTACTTGTTACACTCACATAACCAAATATTAGCATAAAAATCTATAATAAGCAAAATGCAAGGTAAAGTTAAAATAAAACCCTAAATAGTCAATTATAAACCTAGAGCAACAACTATAATACCTATTTCACATAATAAGTTTAACTAACAATCAGAAAAACAATTTAAATACAACTAGTGAAATGCCATTTCAAGCATACATTTAATTTCATACATTTACCAAATATTTAACCCTAATAGCATATGTAAATTAGTCATTATCACCCTTATATTTTACTTATAAGCAGTATTTGGTATAAATAACAATAAAATAATACAAATTAACTAAATAGTAACTCTTGTAATCATACATTTAACATATAACACCTATTAATAATACATTAGCTAGGTAAAATAACTATAATAAACAAATATTTAAACACTAATAACACACAGTCATTTATATTAAACATTTATAAAACATGAGAAGAGTAATAATAACAAGTAAAACAACATACTCAAATATAAAGAAACCCAAAAGCTATATTAACTACACCAATAACTCAATATTTAATCATTTATCAAAGGTAAAGTAAGCTAACTCAATTATAAACATTAAATGGAACAACCACAACACAATTATTAAATCCCAGGCAAACCCCTACATCTCTAACACTTAACATATACAAACAAAACATTACAATTTACAGGAAATGCTTCAAACAATATCCACAGTAAAGGAAAATCAAAATAAATCATCAAACAAGATTTTTATAACTATCTAGTACATAAGCAATACATAGAACAACACCAATATAGACAATTAAACATAACTTTAAACATATCAATAGCCATACTCAATATAATAATACCATAGCCATACCCAATAATATACTTCTTAGGCAATAAACAATTAAACAAAATTTTAAGCATACCTATAACACTATTATACTACTTAATCAATAGACAGTTGAACAAAATAATAACTTTAATAACCATATCACTAAGCATATTACTATACATAGGCATACAACAGTCAACTGGAAGAGGCGCATGGGACAGTGTACAGGCGGCCGGCGCAAGATTTAGTGTTACATTTCATTAACACCATAAATAAAGATAGTTAGAGTAGAGGTAAATTTATCATATTTTCAGGTATTATAGTGGACTATATGATGGCCATTACAGCATAAAATATTTACTTTAATTTTAATATTAACATGGCATAAATAATAAATAAAAATATAAAAATTGATTTTTGACATAAAAAAGTTAGTCTGTAAGGAAATTTTTTATTTATTGGTCAGGCAAGTTTTGTCAGCGGGAAAGTTGTAGATTAAGAGTCAAATTTAATATTTTTGTTCTTGACACTTTCCTCTAGGATGCTTAGATTACAAGAAAAAAGCTTCGGAGCAAAATATTTGTAAGTTGTGTCCAAAACTGCTCCCAAAAATTAAATCCCCATAAAATCTTAAAACCAATACACACATATATAAAAATTATATATCATCATTCATAAACATAAGCACATATCAAATCTCGGAGCAAAATATTTGAAAGTTGTGTCCAAAAATGCTCCTTATGGGAAATCCCATGTTAAAATCAGGGGTTTTGTGGCCCATCTTTGTGCTTTCTTCACTACTAATCCACGATTTAACCTTTATCTCGCCTATAAAACCATGAAGGTTTAACATTAAACTCTGTGGCACCTAATTCCGATTAATAAACAGAGGCTGGCAAATTTCTTTCAGAACGGCGTGAAAAACTTCCCCTAACATAAATATAAAGCAAGTGGGGAAGATGCAAGGGTGCTCACACAGAATGCTTATTTTAAAGAACATGTTATGTGCCAATCCATCTCAAGAATGCACGTGAAAGGAAAGGCCCGGAGTACAGATGAAATGACAATATCGTAGAATTGATGTGAAACACAGGGCTAAGACTCAGATGGCAAGCCTAGCGTTTGTGGGACGGACTCTAAGTAGTTGTGAAGTCAGAATAGTACAGAGACGCAAAAAGGGATCTGCTCAAAGCAATCTAAGAAAGAAAGTTTCGCTGTTTTAACATTCTTTGCGGGGATGTGAACAGACAACACTGGGGACAGATATACAAATTTTTCATGAATAAACTCACATAGGGTACTTGGTAATTTTATAAAAAGCTGATTAAATGTGAAAATTCTTAGACAGACACATCCTATATCACAAAGTTAAAGTTTTTCAAGCCCTACGGATTGACATTGAAGAACCTCAGTAGTTTAAGCTACAGAAAGTGAAGTGAGCTGGAAACTCAACCAAGAACAAAAGGGCCAATAGGCCGGAAGGAATACAATAAAAAAGTATACAAAATAAAACTGAAGCTGACGGGGAAGCGTTGCCGTCAGGTTCCTATGACTACCTACAATGTCTGCTGGAAGGCGGAAGTTTCCACATTTTGGAAACAGACCAAGCTCGTTCTGCTGAACAACAATCTGTTACCATCTGAGGCTCCATCATCTTACCTTTCCTTGTGTATGCTCGTCACGGCGGAATAAACTGTTTACAAGCTGTTGAAACAGCTATAAATTCGGCACAATTGAGCGATATTCTTGAATCACTGGAGTGAATTCCGGGTATTCTGGGTTCTTCTTAAAGTTAATGATGACTATCTGGCTAAGGGGAATTTTGGTAAAATCCATCGATTTTGGGTAGCCCAAGGGTGGAAGTTGGATCCAGATCTCTGTAATATATCTTACGACACTTATCCCTCATGTGAATACCGTGTGGAACGTTCCTCTTAGGATAAGCCGTCCATATAATGGCGTTTATCACTCAACGAACCTTTAACTTGGCCCAATGTCATTGGAGCCAGGTAATTTGATTAAGTTAAAAGTTATCAATCAAGTCAAATTAATAGGATACCCTTTTTAAATTAAAAACTGTTTAACCCAGTAACGGTTAAGACGAAGAAACTCCTACGTAAACGAAAAAACATCTTGTTTTAGTCTGCGTCTGCAAAAATACAGAGTTTCAGGTAATAAAGAGTTAAATATTGATCTTCTACACTTTAAAAACACTTTTCTGAAGTGAACTCAGTGGCGACAACCACTGTTGTCACAGAATTGGCACCATTGCTCTTATAAGACCTAGGTTACCTGTCCCAATACTACAGTCATATTGGTGGTGTTGGTCATTCCAGGAGACACACCTATTGATTTTCTAGCGCAAGGAAGGAAATCGATTTAATCTAGTGTGCCAGAAGTGGAACGGACAGAGTCAACCGAGCTTTATTTTGTCAATACTGAGTCAGAAAAGTATTGACGGTTGTCTCGAATGACCCACAAAATAAAGGACAGACCGGTTTTCAATGAACCCAAATGAAGACCAATTACAAGTAGAGGCTACATATTGCGACGTTGGAATGATCGGGTCAATTGCAATGACTTAGTGACCGGGCAAGTAGTGTTTTACAGGATTGCTCAGCCATGTGTGGGACTAATTTCACAGCACGGGGCTCATAAGTTTAGCTTTCAACCCTGGTCACCGTTTTTATACGGATTTGACAGTGTACTACATTGAGATTTTCCCTCGTCCTAAGCGCACAATATAATTCAAACCATTCAAAATTTCAAATTATCAATCAATAAAAAATATAAAGTTATAATCAACTTTCCAGAACCAAACGTATTCGCCACAAGTAATTATTAAAAAATTCTGAAATATCCAATTATAAATTAAAATGTGTTGTAGGTGTAATAAAACAACAAACTTATTATTTTCATGTTATGAGAGAAAATATTAGAGTATTAGTTAATACGTTGTCATGATTTTTGAAAAAATCTATGTTTTATGAATGTTTCAAGAAAACCGCGCAAAAAACTGAAATTAAAATATATGAACACAACTGTTCTAAAAAATAAACAGATAAAACTTTTTTTGAACAATGCATTGAAATTTGTATATTTGTAAGAGGAAAGGATTTTTGACAGTTTCAAACATGACCCTTGAAATTCCGTTATGCCTTAGAGGTAAGTAATGCGCACAATCACATCAGACGTGAGGATAACTCTACCTCTTACCTCCTGGGAGCATCCCGTCAACAAACCGTGTTTGCTCACGGTTAACTAGGGTTTAATCACGCGCATTTCGTTTTAGGCAATATTTTCTACTTCAAACCCACGGATTTATAATCACTTTTGCATACATATAAAGACTATTCTTATAAATTATCTGAACATTCTGTCCTTTTTAAATGTCTATATGAAATATTGAAAATATTTCCCACATTCTGCTGTTACAGTAGACTAAAATTATACTCTTAGAATATAATTGAATTGTTAATACCTAGTAACAATGACACACGAACAAGGTCTTTTATGGTATTCATACAACACAGATCTTTTAGATAATCATCCACATAGATAATACCATTAAGTGAGAGCGTGTGGCCAGTTACACAAGTGGAATCCTTTATGAGTTGGATAAAATTACTTAAGAACGGTTGCAGATAATTGCACTCAATTTATATCTTGTTAAAGAGGTTGACATGAAAATCATACTGCTGTGCTATCAATACAAACCTTGTAGTATAATGTGAATAATAAAACAAATTGTTATGAACTGAAACATTAAATAAGGTATTTTCAATCCAAAAATAAAACATGAAACCTAGTTCTTAACATGGAAAATTAGACAACCTTTGTAGGTAGACAAAGATGATTCCTGTTTAATACATTTTATTAAATGTTTAATGTAAGAAGCTTACTTATTTTCATGAATGTTTTAAAAATTAAAGATGTTTCTCTTTAATTGACCAATGAAATGATTCAAACAAGAAAAACTGATAGGTAACATTTTTATTTTCTCTAAAAACAATGTATTTCTGTATACTCCTTTTAAACATGCTAACATGCAGTGATGAAAATCATAGCATGTAAATATTTATCTATTAATTGTTTTAATAGCGAACAAATGTATCTCCACATATACCAGCAAAATGTCTGTAAAATTAAAGTCTCCAACAATTGGAAAATAAAATAAAAAATCACGCTTAAAAAGGATGAAAAAGTGACTTTTATGAGGGTACTGCAAACAAATAATGCGGGATGTGACGAAGTCAAGCTTGATGACACGGCCGGCGTTCACTGACGTCGACGTTTTTCACACTCTAAAGTGAAGTTTTCGACAGTTTAAATATCCATTGCTGATGTCATGACATATTTTAATTCAAACTTTAAATTTGTTCCACTTTGGCATGAAACATATTAACAAGTTCTTTTTATATTAAGATAGTTCGTTATCACTTGAGTACATTGGTTATTATGAAGTTCCTAAATCACATTAAAATGTTTAAATGATTCAAGCTATGTTTTATTATGGATCTAAATGTTCTCTACTAAGGTAACGGGGATAATCAATTTCTTTGTAAATTATTTGTACATTCTTGCCAACACATCGAAATTTGATATACACGGAAATTCCAAGGCCATCCATGGGTAATGCCAGATGTGACACAAACATAAATATTTTGTATTTTTTTGCTACTCAAAACACGTTGTAAAAGTGTTTAATTTTGTGCTCAAATGAAAGAGTATTTCTACAAAAACAGCTTACATTGCTTTAGGCATGAAGATTCAGTAAATATTATCAAATTGACAGACTAATAAATCGTTACAGGAAAATAAACAATTTTTCGATGGAATTTTGGTATATTTTCTATTTCCCCATAAAATCCATGGGGATGAGAGTATGTAGGTTTGCCGCCATAATATGGGTTTAGTTGGTAAATATAAGTTGAATCCTACCTAGTGATTGTACATACCAAATTTTATAAGGTTATGGTGTTCTGTTTATTTTCCCCATAAACCCCATGGGGGTGAGTATGTAGGTTTGCCGCCATATGGGTTTTGTAAGCAAGTATAAATTAAACCTTATCTAGATAATGTACATACCAAATTTGATTAAGTTATGTCAATAAATAAGCAAGATATAGGCTTTTCTTAATTTCCCATAAGAATAACATGGAAAACACATTTTTTTTGATTTTAACCGTAACCAGTTATGCTAAGATAAAAATTCAAAATACCAAATTGTTTGTTTTTTTAAGCTCTTTTAAATGGTTTCAGTTAAAATTGTTGAATTTTAAAAATTAAGGTCGAAAAATGCCAAAAACCCATTTTTAACCCTTTTGAAACCCCATAAAACCCCGTTCCAATGGTCCGATCATTCTGGTTCGCGAACTCAACCTAGTAGATGCTGGCTTACACCCCTGTACCAAATTTCATCAAATTCGGAGGTTCCGTTCAAAAGTTATCGTGTTCACGGACACACACACATATATATATATATATATATATATATATATATATATATATATATATATATATATATACATATATATTAATTTGAACGAACGGTGTTTTGGCTTCTAGGGACCTCAAAACGAAAAAGTATCATGGTCCCGGGCTTAGGTCTTACCGTGACTACTACCGTAATAGCGTATTCCCTATAGGGAAATTCGCTAACAACAAATGGATAACATTTTCAGAAGAAATTAAATGAAAACCAACTTGAATGGGACCCAAATAGAATAAACTAATTTGTTAGTGTAACACACTGTTTGATTCGTCCATCTAAGGTTCTTTTAAATCAAATTGTCAGCAACAGTAAACAAGGTTAATGTGGGGGATGGGGAGTCGATACAGCTCCCGGCTGCTGCTGATTTGAGCTGACAGAGCAATTTACGCTTGCTTCATTGATGGAGATTGCTACTTACGGTTTGTTATGTAAAACACAAAATTTTCCAGCTATTAATTTTTTAAATAAAACATGTTCAAGTGGTTTCTTTTACTCCATTATTAAATATAAAATCGCAAAACATTTATTGTTTTTGTATTGTGAACAAAATTATATTTGATGAGAAATGTGTTTTCCTTTTTTATAATCGAATGCCTACAACGCAAAATATTTGCATTTGCGTTCTAACATGTTAATAATTTTATATATTCCTTGGCGAAACAAGGCATACATATATATAGATAAAATTGATGATAATAATGATATTGTGGATGGTGTTCATCCATTATTTGTTCTCGTAATCAGATTTGTGTATTTAATTAATAATATTTACATTTCATACTATTAAACAATATTCAATGGAACATAAAGAGTAATGCATTGAAATAAAAAAAAGTATTATTTGTATTAAAACACAATCAATGAAGAAGCTGTTTTGGCAACATAAATAGCTTTGATTTGAATCAGAATTTTTATTTTATAAAAAATGTGTCCAAATATTCTTTTTAATATTTGATTGATAAAAGTAGGCAAATTTGTTTCAAAATGGTATACTTGAATGACGGTTTTTTTCTTATTCACGATCTGATAAACTCTGGAAACTAAATTAGACTTTTCAAGTTCGATAAGTTACCAATCATCTTTTCCTCAAGATGGCTGTTACAAGGATTGTAACTTTATTTAGGACAATAAAGATCCTCCCATCCTAATCCAAAGTTTTTATGATAACTATTTCATTACCTTACAATAAGATGTAAGATATAGAGCTTTATTATTTCGCTACATTAATATTTACCTAGACCATATTAGGTACAATAAATGTAGGTCCTAGATATCAAAATTAGAAAGTTCTTAAGTTGGTATACCATTTATTTTAAAATGTGTTATACTTATTGTAAGTCGCTTTAAAACATAACTTTATGCAATAATTTTTATGTGCAATCAATTTGTTTTTTAAATTTATATGGTTTTAATTAGACCAACAAGTTATTTATTATTTTAACTTATTTGCATTGGAAAAGGAAATTTCTTCTAAAATGAGGTTATTTTCTTTTAATAATTCTCGTGTATATATATATTTTTAAATACATCTTTAATACATCTAGTTTTCTTTAAATGTAACCCATAATATTTAAAAACATGTTTATGAAATTTGTATATGAACTCAGAAAAAATAACATACCAATTACATTCTAAACCAAAATAAGTAGGTTTGAAGAAGATATTTGTTACTAATATATATTTCAGTATGAAACAAAACCGTACCAGTATTTGTGTATACATTTGCAATATTTACATAAAAGAGACACTTAATTACAACTAAATATCATTCACTGGGTAAAATTCGACCAAATGCAAGGTGGTGGACCCAATTAGTTTGAACAATATTTTATAACTTAAATCATGTCATTCCAGATTTAATATTCCATTTGTGATTAAAACAGCTGTCTAATGATTCACTTTATTCCCCTTCTTCTATAAAATTAACAATGAAACGTTTAAAAACCGTAGGGTGTAGCTTTGAGTACAAATGTAACTGTACAAATGTCTGAATCTGCTTGAATCAGGCTATAAGATTCAGATCAGAAAAAAACTTTCAGCATTATATTTGTTATTTCTTGAAGGCCAACGTTTTGTGTGTGATTAAGCCATGAATGAAGTATAAGGTTATAAAATCTGACCAGAGAAGTTAACTTTCTCAAGCAGAGTGGACCAGTTATGAATTCAGAGGTTTTGTGTCAAAATCTACATGAATAAGGCCTGATTTCACAATTAAATTGTATGATCAGGACAGTAAAAATTTAAATCATTTTTATGAGACTTCGCCTGAATTTATGACAATTCATACATGTGGATTAAGAATTGTTCATACTCATTTACCAACTTCCGATAACGCTTTACATTCATATACAACACTAATTGATCCAACACTAATGAGAATGGTCTTACAACGAGTACTTTTGATACATATTTTCAAATATTTATAATATAAATAAATGCTCATAAATTTATGTAATTTATAAAGATGCAAATGCAGACTATAAGGAGACATTGTTAGTTACTTATTTATTATTCATAACAAGACATTGTAAGTAATCACAAGGTAATAAATTATAAATGTAAAAAATAAATTTGCAAGTTAAGTGTTTTATAATTTCCATAGACAAACCCAAATAAGACTTAGAAGTGAGTAGGAACATTTCTAATTAACAGGAAATCGGCTTATCAGAACTCGGAGCGGGCACTACGAATTGTAAGCTGACCTATCTCCTTGACGGTTTTCATCATAATGAACTGGTGTTTTCAGACAAGTTATTAATATGATTTTTCAAGCAGTTTGTAACTTTATGAAAAACTGTTGTTTATTAATATGAGTATCAGGCTTTGTTACTAATCAACCGCTTTAATTCCTTAGTATGAAAACATAAAGCTACAAATAAATTTAGATAATTGTATGTGGTACATAATGTTCATAATATGTATTATTTTAAAAATGCATAGTCAGTTAAATGTTGGAATGTAATTAATGAGACAATATTTTAGCAATTCGTTGAATAAGTAGATCTTAAATAGTGTATTTTACCTTTATTTTTTTAGATCCTATAGAACGATTAATTACTCACAAACTCAATAATTAATATTAACTAACGATAAGTGTGATACTATATATGTCATTTGATATTCTCCGCCCAAAAATAAAAATGTTTTTAGTAATATCATTGAAGGTTAAAAATAAAAATTTTCTATATACCTGATTGCCCTTTTATTTTAAATTATTTTGTGTAGAAATTCTAACTACTGATAATCTGTTAAATATGTTTTCCTCCTACTTTTAAATAATTTAATCTGCTTAATTAACTAACATAATGATAAATTAGGTCATACCTTGTGAAAAGTCATTGCAAGCCATAAAATTAAAACTGATCAAATTTGGAATTATAAATTTTTTCTGATTTAGTATGTATTTTTCTTAGGTGTAGGGACATGACTATTTTCAGTTGCTACCTCACATCTAACAAGGACGTCAAGGACTTCCATGACAACATGGTCAGCTTAAAGGAGTGCGTTATCGGCACCACCGGGCACGTCGTCTTTGGCAGTGATTTCAACACCAGGGCCGTCGAGTGGGTAATGCCCTCTACCAGCTCCCCGGGTTAGAGATACAACCTGGACTTCATCCCCAGGGCCGTTCTGGTCGTCTTCGACCAGGGGGACACATCTACTTTTCGGCAACCCGGGCAGAGATGGACGATACCCTACCCCCCGACGTAAATTAAGCGTCTGAGTCGCTTCTTCCGAGGATCTCTGGCTGGAGGGTCGTAGAGGACTACACGGGTAGTGACCACCAGTTTTTCGTCTTTGACCTGCATGATCAGGCAAATCATAGAGTTTCCGCATCTCGGGAAGGGCCACGCCGTTTGAACACCAAAAAACTGGACGTGGTCAAGTTCACCGAAGTTGTCTCTCGAGGAGTGCAGGACGAGGCTGGGGCCGAGGCACTAGTAACATCCACGATGGAACTGATAGTCTAGGCATGGGACCAGTCTGTGCTACGAAGGAAACCCCGACTTGACAAACAACCCATCTACTGGTGGACTGAAAAGATTTCGGAACTCAAAAGAAAATGTTTAAGAACCAGACGAGCCTTCACAAAAGGGAGAATTTCTGCAGACGGAATTCACTAGTCGGATGCCAATAAAGTTGCTAGTCTCGTTGACTCCGACCCGTGGGGCCTAGGTTACAAACTTTTAACACAGAAACTCGGCGCCCGGTCTCCACCTTCCATCATGTAGGATCCACCATGTGGAGGATCGTCGCTGCGTTGTTTCCTGCATATCCACAGCGACCACCGGTTGGCTTTGGACGGGTAGAGAAGGTTCCACTCATGTACCACTCTGAGCCTCGCTATGAGGCTCAGATCCCCTAACCGTGCTTCGGGGTCAAGGAGTGAGCCCAACGGGCTCAGGCTAATTTTGGCCTAGCCTGATGTAATGTGACAAACAATCCTAGGCTAGAATCTTAAAGAGTAGAGAAGGCTTTTTAGTGGGTATACTCGTTTTTAAGGGAGTCCCACACTACATGCTGTGTGCGAAATGCATTTTTCCTGCCTCTCCCTCAAATAAAAAAATATACGTATACAGTGTGTTCATTTTTCTATGCTCACCATTGGGATCTCGCAAACTATAAAAGTTACAGGAAAGATCAAATTAGGAAAGTAGTGCGGAATTATAAGCTGAACAAAATGATGTGTAAAAATCCCAGATATTTCTACTTGTTAGTTCGCTGTGCTCGAAAAACTCTTATTTGCTCAAAACTTCTTTTGCCGCGGTTCCCATAAAACAATGGTGTAAATCAGCTGTTGCATGGGAACCGCGGATGCCGGTAAACAGCTGATCAACAATGTAAGCAACAAAATATGAAACACAAAAGTAAAAACAGCTGATTTAAACCATTGTTGAACCGCATGCTAGAAGCATCCTCATTATTAGCATTTCAGGGTTGCTTATTAATCACATTTTTTATAATTAAATAATTATTATAATAAATAAATACGCCATATTAGGTATTTTCGTGATCATAAAAATTATTTCTTTTTTATGATGATAAAAAAATACATACTTGCTTTACAAAAATCAACTTGTCAAAAATATCTCAAAAACCGTTTGAAATAAAAAATTTTAATATTCAGAATCTAAGTAAAATTTCAGTAAAGTTTTAAAGTTTCTTTGTATTTTAACAAATAACAAAGTTATAAACCAAAGAAGTTTTGAGCAAAAAACAGTTTTTTGCGAGCACAGCGAACGAACCAGTAGAAATATCTGGGATTTTTGCACATCATTTTGTTCAGCTTATAATTCTGCACTACTTTGCTAATTTGATCTTGCCTGTAACTTTTATAGTTTGCGAGATCCAATGGTGAGCATAAAAAATGAACACACTGTATACTGCATTTTGTTGTTTGTATTAAAGCTGAAATAAAGAAATGTCTTTACTGACTGACCTTGGATTGAGTAAGTAACTATGCGGAAGGACTATAGAAATTCTTATATTGGTCAATAAACAATCAAATAATATATCATGGTGATCGTCCTTTTAACTTTATTAAGGACAAAACTGTAAATCACATTTCATTAATTAAATGTTTTGTTATTGTCATGCATAATGCAGTTAATATTATATATTGATTTCAGTGTTGTCATGTGATTCAATTGTTTAAGGATACGTATTGTTATAAAGTGTACAGTGTTAGAGGGGATGTGACCCGTTCAGTCTCTCTGATTCAATTAGGCCAGTGGACAAAGTTTATGAGGGCCACCACCCGGATAACTTACACAAAGCTGTCTTTTGTTGTACGCAGGGAAACTATTGATATCAATTACAGTTATAGAATTTTTACATCAAAGTTTCTCCTTAAGTAAAAAAAATAAATAAACTGTTGAAAGCCATTTTATACAAAAATTATATAAATCTACCCTCCAAAAAATTAAAACTGCTTTCATAACATGAAAAAAATAATATAAAATTATTTTTCTTTGAGCAAATTAAAATAAAATTATTTTAATACGTTAATTTTATGAATTAATGTTTGGTCACGTTAGTTTTATTTCCATGAGTCATAATAATGCAAATGTAATAGTTCAAATGTTTTCTTTTTAACTAGTAAAAAAAAACTATTGTATAATTTTACTAAAGTCTAAGCGCATTGCATATTTACCATCAAAACACCTTAATAATATAAAAAAAATATTCTTTTGATTTCTTTAGCTTTAATTTCAATGGGCTTTAGTTTCTGGTTTTAATCGCAATTATACTTAAATTCTTCTCAAATTAACTAATTTACTAACATGGTAATTAATTATAGAAAAATTCATCCACGTCTCATAAACAGTTTATTTGTTTATTTTTAAATTTAATTAAATGAAAACAATCAAAATTTACGTAAATGTTTGGTAAATATTAAATACATCTTAAAAAAAAACCTTTTTCCGTTTAAATACTACCATCATGATTTCGTACTTTTTCCATCAAACTAATGTAATTTTATTTTTATCAATGACAACCACATTAAAACATTGTTTTAGTGAAGGTTTTAGTAAGTTTTACCAAAACTGTGGCTCTCGACTGTACCGTCGTGCTTTGCGTGTTTGCGTGGACTGTACCGGCCTAGACATTGTTGCGTGAAAGGCGCGTTGTTACTGGTGCGACTGCAACGATAATCGTTGAACGATTATCGGTGGACGATTATCGCTCGGCGATGATCGTTGCAGTGGTCATTGTCACTGATACGATTATTGTGCATTCATTTAGTTGCTGTTTGACTAAATAATGAATGGTGAGTTTACGGAAACGGATACTGAGTTATTTGTTAATTAAACATTTAGAAAATGGAGAAATTTTTTAAATGCTAAGTGTACCACGACTTAACAAACATAACAGTTACAAGTAGAACAGAATAAGGTACTTTAACAAGCTGATGGGAGAATGTTTTGTGAGGTCTTCAGACTTATTAAAGGTTGTGTCTAGTTCAATCAAAGAGGACCTTAAGAAGATATCTTCAAACTACATTCCATATCCAATCACGGTAGAATTTAAATTAGCTCTTACGTTAATATAAGATATCTTTTTTATCATTATTTAATTTTTGTAAGGGCAATGATTTTTAAGAATGCTTTAAAAAACAAAAATTGTTTAATAGGAGAAAAGTTCAAGAAAGTTTCATAATGTTTTAGGGTCAGCCAAGGAGGGAAGGGTGAATAAGGGAAAATAAATTCATCACTGGGGATTGCTCATTTGAAAATAACGTAATTTTATCAATACAAGGATAAAAAAACAAAAAAAAAAAACAAAAAAAAACTGACACATATGTTACGTTCTGGTGTTCAAAATGATAAGTAAAAGTAATCAGAAAAAAATGTAAACCTGATGTTTGATATAAACTCCGATAAAATAATGATCAAATACACTCAGTCTCTTTAAATCCAATCAAGTGTCAACACCCACTCAAACTAGAAAATCGTCCAACGACTGCGATTATGACTGCTCCAGGAGCAGACCCGTACGATTGCAGTCAGCGACTCTGCCCGGCAGTCGTGTCAGTGACAACGGCGCCATTGAAGACAATGCTCAGCAGGCGCTCTACGATTATCGTCCAACGACTATCGTGCAACGATTATCGTTGAAGTCGCACCAATAACAACGCACAGTTAGTCTCGTTATCTTATCGCTCCGTTATCAATAATGCGTATGATGCTTGTCACCAAGTTCAGCGAAAGTGGCCTTCAGTGGAAATAAATCACCCCAAAACCATGGTAAACTTCTCAAATGATGCTCAACAGCTAAGTGTTCAAGTATAAGTGACATCAGGGATTCGGCACAGACATCCTGTTTGAGAAAATGTTCAACATATTTTCCAATCTAAATCTCCAGAGTAATCTAGGGAGCCGTTTTATTTAACTTAAGGTTGATTTTCTATTTTCCTTTAAAATTCTTAGTTATAATTTCGAAATAACCTTCAAACATTAATTGGTTGTAAAGTACATTTAAAAAAATTATTTTAATTTTGAGTGACCTATTTTTTTTTATTTCTAGTTTAAGAACTATATTTAAATGAAACCAAATCTTAACGTTAACTTAAAAAAGAAAATCAATGTATATCTTACACAAATGAATGTAAAATGTTAAGTGAATACTAATTTAACATAAGACTATAAATACAAAACACATTTTAAGAATACGAATGTAACTTACAAACTGATACTGACAGAATCAATTTCTGTTTCTTCCTTTGAATGACAACTTGATACCTCAAGGCAATTCCAAATTTTCTTTTTGTGTTATAGTATTTAAAGTATATTTCACTTCAAACACTTATAATATATTTTTACAATGAAAACATTAAACAAACAAGAGGATGTCCTCTTAAGTTTTGTAAATATTAAGTATCTTTAAAAAAATTATTTTGTGTGCCAAAAGTTTAATGCAAAAGATTGTTTTGATATTTTGAACAATTATTATAATATTCTCTGTTTCTTAAGCATATAAAAAATCATTTTACAAACAGATTGTTCTATAAACTGGAGTTTAAATTCCAAAATTGAAACCAAAACTTTCCCGCAGAAAGATAAAATACGTTTAAATTTAAATAGTATTTTAGTCAAATTCCCAAATATTTAAGTTCACTTTTCAGAAAAGAAGGTAATTCAGAAGGCTACACAATGTTTCAAGTGACAATGATATAAAAATACAGAATCTATAAAATAATTATATTTTTATTTTGGAACGGTTAAAAACTTTCAAAACAACTCACATAAAGCCTGCTTAGATAAATGCATCTTAAAGACTTTCTTGAATCATTTTATATAACATTTTTATATTTAGCAAAGTATTCTCTACTGCTTAAATGTACATATGAAACCAAAATATAATTATCCATTAAACATCTACAAACATTACTTTACTCCTATATAAAAGACTTTCCAGTTACTTGTAAGTCAAAGGCGTCCCAGTCCAAGCTCAGTGGGACGGTTGGACTGATTTACAGTCTATTGACTCGATACACTTTACCGTTGACCTCCCATGTGCCCTTTAGTCATACATTCTAAACTAAACCTGATTAGAAATACACATTTATAGAGTTTGTCTAGAATCTCAAGATTAATTCGTTTTTTTCGGGCAGTATAGTATTTATGGCTATACTAATTCAGCCACATGTCGAAGGTGTACTTAGTTTTTACATTTGGTGAACGTATAACTGTATATATTTTTAAATAAGGACGTTATTGACAGTGTCCCAATCATCACCACTCTCATACAATTTGTTAAATAATAATATAGGGATTTCAACTTTTTTGTTGAAAATTATATTATTTTTATACATAAAGGTAATATAGTTAATATGTTTGAATGCGTTGATATACGAAGTGTCACTGAATTTTCTACTGGCCTTTTGTCATTATTCCTGGCTTAAAGACAAGCCAAAAAATCATTTTCAAAATAAAAAAAAATTAATATTTATCCTCACAGCTGCTATTTTGTATTTTATTTATATAATTATATTTGATCTGAGACCAGGCCCATGAGATAGGCTGAAACTTGGTTTACAGATTTCTGAGGCAATGATAAATAAATAATCTAAAAAATAATTAATTTAATAATTTATATTTTCAAATTTGTGGTTGCTTAAAATTTTTGACATTAAATACCATTAGTCCTCAATAATTTCCAAAATTGATTTTAATTTTTTACATTTAATTTAAAATCCAACTATGTGAAAATTAAGGAAATGTGTTTTAAATAAGTGGAATGGATTGATTAAACTGAGGCTATCCGCCACCACACCTACATGCTCTTCTAAGTGCGGTTTGGTTGTTGGGCCCATTGGTGAGCTCTTACAGGGACCACACTCTTCACAAGATATCCCGCTCTTATCGGTAGAGAGAACATAAAAACAATAAGTAATGAATATTATTTAGTTTTTATGCAATTTAATGATGAATATTTTAAATAGCCACCGTTCTAAAAATATGAATTTAAAAATTGTGATTTTTCTTTACTAAGGCATAAAAAAAACTATACCAAGTTTCAGCTTATTACAAGCCAATTTCAAATAATACATTATGAATTTAAATAACTATCTAGTTAACTATAGATATTTTGGTTATAAAATTTGGCTTGTCTTTAGGACGAGAATATTATATGAATAGGTTGGTAAAGACTTAAGGGAAACTCTGCATAATGATGTGAAAAATAATGCCATTTAGTAAAGTATATGTTAAGAAATGATGATGTACTTTATTTATAAGCACTTACAAGATTCCTGAATTTCCTTGATATGGGTGAGTTTCTAGTCAAAGTTACTTTTTTCCTCACTTTATCACTGTAAGACTTATAAGATTTACTGGAACAGTAAAAGGCTCAAACAAATAGCATTTCCTTGCATCACCGAATCTTCTTACATTTTTAGAATGTTTTCTCCATCCTTCTTTGTAAAATTTAAAGAAATGAAATCCAAATATCATAAATGGATATAATTTATTGCAATAAAAAAAATTAAATTGGTTCATTTATAATTATTAATTATGATAATTCCTTTAATTGTAAAATCTTTGTTATTTGTAGATGATACTAAACGTAAAAATGCATTTTTAATTATGTGAGGTCTTTAGCTCTTTTTTGTCACAATTTTAGTAAAATAAACAAGGTTTATATACAACAATACCCCCCGTCACAGCAGACCTGCGTACTCAGCGAATTTCCAAATTAGTAATATTGATTTTGACCCCATAAACCTGGAAACCAAATATCATCACATACTCATAAATAGGGAAATAAATGTCTATTCTCCTTATGATTAATATAGGGAAAGAGTATGCAGGTATGCTGCCGTAGGGAACACAAAAAGTAGGTTTTTAGCATAAAAATAATTTATTTCAACCATATGAAGCCATATACTAAGTTAAAGCTTCACCAAAATCTGTCCATTGCTAAAGGAGTTTGAATATTCTCCATATGATTAACATGGGAAAAGAGTATGCAGGTTTGCTGCCATGATAAGCACAAAAACCAAGATTATTTACCATTAATGGATGAATCGCAACCAAATGAAGCTGAATAACAAGTTTCATTCTAGTATTTCGGTTAATATTAAGTGAAATATTAACACATCATTACTCTCCATAAGATTAACATTGGAGCCCCAAAATACAATGTACTGTCTTTACATTTTTTAATATCTCGGTAACCAATGGAGATAGAGCAAAGATTCAAAATACTAAATTGTGTGTTTTTTGAGCTAAATCCAATGGTCAAAATAAAAATTTAAAATCTTTAAAAATTACATGTGAAAAATGCAGAAAACCCATTTTTGGGGTACAACACCTCTCAAAACTACCCCTTCCAGTAGGTCGATATGTCTGGTTTACGAACTCATCCGAATAAACGTAGGATTACACATCTCTACCAAATTTGGTGTCGATCGGACCGTTTTAACGGGAGTTATCGTGTCTAGGGACACACACACACACACACACACACACACACACACACACACACACACACATATATATATATATATATATATATATATATATATATAAATTTTGATGACTATTATTTATGGTCTCTGCGCACCCAAAAATTAAAAAGTAACATGGTCCCGGGCTTAGGTCTTACCATGAGACCTACGGTAATAGCTTATTCCCTATGGCAAATTCGCTAAAAAACAGTAGTAATGTTTTTTTTTTTAAGTGTATGAAAAATATTAAAATTTTAAATCTATGTGTAAGTTAAGATTCAAAATTCATTTAAATTAGCTTATGTAGAGTAAAGTTTTGAGGTTTTCACTCAACGTTTATTGAGTTTTTCACACTGCAGTATTTACCAAACATTAAACAAAATCCGATAAAATGGTTACATCCTAACGAAACAGGATGATTTAGTAATAGTTTTGTACGAACATTACTATTTTTGGTTAACTTAAAAATTATAAATATCATTAAAATATTTTTATTTTCTGTTAATATAAGAATTTTTACGGGACATGGTGTTATTACCAAAATGACCTTAAATTATATGAAAAATAAACAAACAAGAATAAAACGTTACTTTTTGTGTTTTGTGTTAAAAAAAAACAAAAAAAAAACGTTTCTCTTTAGTTTTTCTCGGCTACAGTGTAAATCCTAAGTTCAGGTTCGTCCGACAGAGACCCTCTTTTACTAATTGAACAGCCGCGAGCAACGCTTCACCTTGTCTTGGAAGAACGAGGTCTAACATATTCTTTGTTTACCTAAACTTACCTACATTTCTAGTTCCTTTTTTGGAGTGATGGATGTAATGTGTTTTAGCACTTATCAAAAATCTCTTATTCATGTAATATAAATGTTACTGATTTGTAATCATATAATACTGGTAATAATAACGTTATACCTTAAGAGTCATCTTCGCACTTGGGCTCATAGCGCAGTGGGCAATGTTAACCATAAGGCGTTTTGGGCAAAGCCGAATTTTATTAACCTTTTTGGACATTTATTCAACCTATTTTATTAAAATTTGGTATTCATTTGTCACATATTTGTCACATATTTACGTTATTCCTATATGTGGTTCAATCATTCACCATAATGGTTTGAAAATTATCAAATATAACCCTCAGAGCTGCAGAAAAATAACAAAATTTTCTTTAATTTGAGATTTTAGGTGGTAATACGTTTAATGTTTAATCATTTTTGAGGTATGAAAACAATAGATAAAATTTTCATACAAAATAAAAAATATGTTTTCAAGATAAATATTTAAATAGGCCATCCGAAACAGGGGAATGTGGTATCGTGTTTCATGTTTTACAGGCGTGAGGTTTACTCTTAATAATCTTCCCAAAAATCTGGAATGTACTTCAAACATACCACCTAAAATATTAAAGTATAATCATAATGTGCATTAGTTATTTAAATACATTTTATAAGAATCGTTTATTATCGTTAATCGTAACATTTTTGACCGAATATAAAATATGAAGTGTTTTGTTTGTAGGGCTACTAATATTATTATTTTAATAAGCACTTTAAAACAAAGTACCCTTTTTCATTATATTGTTTTATTTTATCGACAACTAGTTTCGGTCTTAGACCATTTTCTAGTCGATTTAAACAAATACCTATATAGATATTTGTTTAAATCGACTAGAAAAGGGTCTAAGACCGAAACTAGTTGTCGATAAAATAAAACAATATAACGAAAAAGGGTACTTTGTTTTAAAATGTTTATTAAAATAAAATATGAAGTATATTACAACAAAATTTATATCAGTTGATGAGCATTAAAGTTTTACCCATAGTTGAAACATTTCGATAATTGCTTAAACTAAGTAAAATAAATAAAAGAAACACTTCAGAAATATTAATGAATAGTACAATTTTATAGGATATCTAAAGTATTGTATACAATAATTTGAAATTTTTCAAGTAATTTTACAGTAAGAGGGTCATATTCAAAAAATAAAATTCACAGAAAGACTTATATTATCATTTTCCGAAGCTTATTATTTTCAGTTATCTTTAAATTATCAATAATTTAAGAATAACTCATCGAAGCAGCCTCGTCTTTTAAGTAAGTAAAATAAAATAAATAAGATATTAATTATTTATATTAAATATAACATTTGAAAAGTGTTAATACTTATTACATAACATTTCATAAGTTACCAGTGAAGACATTAGAATTCTTCAAGTTTGTTAGAACTCAAGTGAAAAATGATGAAGATGTATAGAAGGCAAATAGTTGGCTAAAAGCGAAAACCAAAAATATTTCCAATAAAGTAATGTAAACATAGAAAACGATACGGCCGTTTGGGCAGGCAATGGCGTAAGAATAAAGTAACGAGATTAGGTCGTTTTCTTTAAATATAGTTTATATATCCTAAATACTTTCGAAAAATTTTCCATCTTCTAACAAAATATAATATAAATCAACTATACAAAAACATTATAGCTATTACAGGAATGACAGCTGCTTCCAGTGTGGAAACCAGGGCCACAAACGCAAGCACTGTTCCTCAAACCCCTCCTGCTTCCTCTGCAACTATTCAGGCTCCAGTGCCCTCGGTTCACTGCGGACCTTACCCATGTCTGATCAGTGTGGTTCCTTTCAGAGCCAAAATTGAACAAGCAAAAGGCAGCGGCCGGTAATTCGCATCCTCCAGGCCCATCTTCATGGACCCTAGGGAGCTGATAAACTTCTAGATCAGCTCGACCGAGAACTCGGCACTGACGAGCTCCTTGTCAGCGAACAGTATCGGGACAGTGACTGAAACATTTGGATCTCTGAGAGCCTCGGTAGTGCTAAATTTTGCCCGCACAACCCGCAGGACCAGGCCGTCAACAGGACAAAGTGAATAGCTGGGGGAGACTTCGTGACTCCGATCCATGGGGCCTGGATTACAAACTTGTAACACAGAAACTCGACGCCCGCTCTCCACCTTCCTTCATAGAAGGCGCCACCATGGGAAATATCTTCACTGCGTTGTTTCCTGAACATTCACAGGGACCACCGGTTGACTTCGGACGGGTAGAGGACGTTCCACTTTTCACAATCGAGGTGCTGGAAACCCCCTTTCTCTTCCCAAAGAAAAAAAGGCTCCTGGCAAACGGAATTCCTAGTAAACCTTTAAGAAAGTCTTTACAATTAAGGTTTGTTTTCGGCTTCTTGGAAAACAGCCAGGCTTGTACAGATCAGCAAGGGAAAGGATGATCCCGAGCTGCCGTTGAACCACGGGCCTCAAAGCTTGGAAGCTGTTCGTGAAATTGGAAGCTGAGGTCCTGATGTCCAAGGGATTCACTATGGTTAGGTACGCCGATGACGTCGCAGCTCTCATTGATGCACGCAACCTTGAGCTGGCCCGACTAAAGTTAAACCAATTAATTTGTGTGGTCAACACCTAGATGTCAGATCAAGATCTCTCGCTTGCTCTCAGTAAGATGGAGATCGTGATCCTCACAAAGAAGAAGATCGACATCGTCGTCCCATTCCGAGTTGGTAGGGAGGTGGTCCAATCAACCCGTGCTGCCATGTACCTGGGGGTTATGATGGACACCAAGTTAAGCTGGAGGGATCAGATCTTCCGTACGGGGGACAAGACCGCTAAGGTAATCATTCACATAAGTAGACTGATGGCCAATCTCTGGGGTCCCTGATCCAGCAGAAGACGTCTATTGATGTCCGTGGTACAGTCCTGATGTATTCCGCATACCGGACAATGTCCGAGCCTGCCGTCCTGGGGGTCGCCGGAGTCGTCCCTGTCAAGCTCTTAGCAGGAGAGAGGAAGGCGGTTTATCAGAGACAAGGTGAGATCGGCGACGACTCAGCAAGAACAAATGAGCGTGCCCGAACCTTTCAGCAGTGGTAACACAGCTGGGAGCACTACACCCGAGGACGATCAACTGCGCTACTTATCAAGCAGGCCCAACCATGGGTGGAACGGCGGCATGGGGAGGAGGACCTGACCCAAATCCTGACAGTTTATGGCTATTTTCGATCTAACCTGTACGTGATGGGCAAGACCGGTTCACCGGACTGCATTTATTGCCCATGCGTTCCTGACGATGAGAAGCACACCTTCTTCCGCTGACCCCGTTGGGAAGGGCCCCGCCTTGAGGCCACACAAACTTTTGGTGTGTTTTTGGTAGACTCGGTCTGCCAAAAGATCTTAGAAGATGAGGGCCGCTGGGATTGATTGTCACAGAGCGTCCGGGGCATCCTCCTTAGAAAAAAGACTGATCTTGGCCTCTTGGCGGCTCAGATCCCCTTACCGTGCTGCTGGTAAAGGAGTGAGCCCAAGGGGCTTAGCCTATTGTAATGTAACAAAAAATCCAGGATAGATTCCTTAAGAGTAGGGGAGGTTTTTTAGTGGGTATACCCGTTTTTAGGACAGTCCAAAACAACATGCTGGACCCCCGTGTGCTTAATGCATTTTTTCTACCTCTTCCTAAAAATAACATAGCTATTGAATTACCAAAAAAGTTTATGAGACTTCATTCAGTACTTTTTTTTATTAGGGACCAAATGAATCATAGAATTATTTAAAGGTTGTAAACCTTGTCATTGTTTACATAGGTGGGTTAATTTTAAAACAAACAATTAAATAATTAAAAATATTTGTATATATTGTATTGTAATTGTTTGAAAGACGAAACAGGTAAAAAAATTAAAATTATTAAACATATTTTCTATAACATTTCAAATTCCATAGGTTTCTATTAATATCAATAGGGTTCGATCTTTCAATTGATAAACAATCAGGCACTTTGTTATAGGACTTTAGTAAACCTTACACGTGTTTATTTTTATTTACCATTTAAATATTCCATCAAAAAAAAGTATCGATGCTTCGAATATTACAAAACTTTGTTGAACCATGAACAATGTTGATTGGACTGATTGTCAAAACCAGATAGAATCGTTTGTAATCTTTATTCAAGCGTTCATTGCCTGTCATAACCGAGATCTTGAAATGTTATAACTATTTATATACTCTTATTCATTTATTTAAAAAGAAAATGGACTGATAGTTATTATAATAAATATTTTAACACAAGGCAACAAAATTAATTACAACTAAATATTTTTTCTTTCATAACCGGTTTTATAGGTATAAGTTTAAAATTGAATTGGTGAAGATAGATAACGTTTTTTCTCGTATTATTTGGTTTTTATATTGTGTAAAATGTCGTATTTTAAGTTCGATCTGTTTACTCATATTAAACTTCTACTTAGTTCTCATTCTCTTATGAATATATACTAAACAGTAATTTTGAAATAGATTTGCTTGAATAAAGAAAATTTAAGGTTTTGGTTGTTTTCGATCGATTTATGGGCAAATGCAATCTCACGGTTATATTTCATAAACAGGAAACATTTCTCTATAATTTGATTTTCCATTAAATCAATATTGTTTGTAAAACAAATTCTTGTATTTAAAGTAGTGTTGAATTTTGTATACGCTATTTTGATTGAAAAAAAGAAATTGTAATGCTCACTTTAAACGGTCTGAACAATTTCGTAATATAATTATTACAAAAACCCCCAACATGTACACTAAAACGGCTAGTTATTACTAGATTATTATTATTAAACAATCAATTATTTAGAAACATTGTCCATTTCTTTAATTAATGAATCCTCTCAAAAGAATCAAATGCAGTTTAATGAGAATGCTGAGTAAAATATTTTTTGAGTGCATGTATCTAGGAGTATTGAAATGTAATGTATTTCAATACAAGATTTAGGATTTATCGAAATATTTGTATACACTTTTTTTGGATTAACCAAACTTTAACCAAATACATATATGGGAATCAGACTAAAAGAGATATACATTTGAAAATGATTTTATATTAATCGCGCCTAAAATGTCAGGCTGTGTTGGCATAGTGTATGTAAATTTAATATGAATGTTTTATCATAGATATAATCATGTTGGAATTCACTTGCAAACTATTATTAATTCAGATTTTTTATAGTGCATTAATTTTATAAAAGTAACAAAATAAAGCAAAATGTTTCAGTTTTTTTGTAATATTATGTTGTTATACAAAATATTTTATTTTATGGTATCCCAATAACATTACCGTATCAAACAAAATGTTTACATCGATAATCTTTAATGTTTTTAAATAGTTTTTACTAACTGTACTATGTACTGTACTGCATAGTTCTAGGATTTCCGTATTTTGCCCATACTTTCCGAGACCGTTTATTATTTAACGGAATTTCTCATATATTAAGGATGCATTATCTTTAGTAACTCTGATGCCTGCCTATGAGTTTACCAGACGTATCATACTTTCTATGAAATGTCTCGCATTTGTGTTAAAGTTCCAATATGCTTGCCATGAAAATGCTATTTGACTTTTAATTATTTACGGTACAACACAAATCTACACATATTAATGATTATGTAAGATTAAGTTAGGTTCATTTAGTTGGTAAATAAATTTCCAAACCATTTTAAAACACATTACATAATTTTAATTAAAACTTAAATTGAATTATATATATATATATGTACATATATATATAATATAAAGCATATATATATATATATATATATATATATATATATATATAAAGTTGTACTAAATATTAGGCCTACGTTCAAATGTTATTTATTTACAATCTAGTAGTTTGTTGTTTTTCTTAATAAGCAATTCATAATTTGAGTTTGCGAGATTAGGCCGCAATTAATTTAATTGAATGAGGCCGCTCTTTATAATTCTATACAATTTATGTTTTACTGTATTAAACCTATTAACTTCAGAGATTTGTTATTGATTGGAGGATAAAATGCTACTACCACAAACATCGTCTTAAAAAAAAAAAAAACAATAAAATACAATTATAAATAATAAATTATAACTTGGTTTTATAATCGATTACAAATCCAATCTCAAATAACATAATTTTTTTATCTTTTTATTGGAACACAAGAATTTCAATAGTAGTGAAATCAATATTTTATTAATTTAAAAATTATCTATACTTATTTAATACGCTAAGGGTTTTTTTTGTCTTGAGAACTCCTACAATTTCAACCGATTTTCAAGTGTTTGGTGTCGTTGGATAGGGCTTGGTCTGTAGTTGTTTCCGCCAAAAACTGATGAGAATCGGACTGAAAATAAAGGCGCTATCCACCATTGAAATCTCAAAATTTCCCATTTAAATAACATTGGGATTGAATAAAGCATTTTAAACATCTGTTAATAATCAGCTGTAAATACATGTAGATTTTGGTGATTAAAGATATTCACAATATTGGATTGGTCGGATGTCATTGATTTAGAGCTAAAAGCAAAATTTGTATAGTATTAAAATAAATTGCTCGGTTTCGAGCAACACGTATACTAGTTTAATATAATTGTCATAATTCAAAATGTAATATGTGTTGTTAATGTAACACCACATTAAGTTATTTTAATACATAAATTTTTTCCAATATTTCTATATGGAATTTGGAAAATTGGATATATTTTATATTTCCTTAGTCTATGAAACATTTTAAACGAGTTTTAGAAATAAAATATCGGAAGGTAAGGTTCACATAAATGTCAGCACGAGAAAAAATAAATGACATTTGTGGTAGGGCCCAAACGTTGGCCGTCGGTGGTCAGTAGTGAATTGTGGCATATGTAAATGTCACTTGATTTGGAAGAGAACCAAAATATTTTTACACCATGTCCTATCAACAATTTGGTAATTATAGTATATTTAAAATCCTTACCTATCAAAACTTCTTTTTAATTTAGTAATAATTACTCATTAATAAGACAAATTTGTGAATAAATTCAAATACATTAAAATTGTATTAGAAATACCATTTTATAAAGTAAGTGAAACGTTTTAAAACACAGCAGTCATCTAAATGTGAATTGTAATATTGCATAACCACGTCATGATATTGGCAATACAAATTATTTCTTGTTTTTAAACATTAGGTTTAAATGTTATGTTTTAAAATTTATTGTAATCAATAGGTTTTTTCCTTTTATATCGGTAGCAATATCAAAAGAAGCACTACGAAATTTCACCAAAAGTTTTTATTTACATTAATGTGGTGTTAAGTATAATAGTTTGTTAATCATAGTAATAACTAAGAGTAGTTTTTTATGTTTGTCTTATTACATACACTAAAAGAACAAAATAATATTTTTAACCGAACTATATTTTTTTATACGGTCGGTACCTTTATGGGGTTTTAATAATTATCGACCCAATATTCCAATATTGATTTCAATATAAGTTATGATATTTTTAATGTCTTAAAAAAAATATCTATTACCTCTGTGTAATAATTTGCATCCATACCTTATGATATCCTTAGCTACAATACCCTATGAACTTTCTATTAGATATACAATCCTCATTTATACACATTTAATTAATTTCGTCTTAAAATGTTGTTCAGGACAATAATTCTAAAATAAATAGCTCAATAATTGTCAATTATTGACATATTGCTTTGACTAGGTCTTCATGTATATGAAGCAAATCTAGTAGTGGATGACTTCATTAAAATAAGAACTTCGATCAGCATCAGAAAAAGAATGAAAGATTTTATTCGTATATCTTTATTGAATCAGGATTAGCAGTGTCAGTATCAGAGAATTAAACATAGTGTTGGTGTATGTACCTCATCACAAGTTTACTCGCTAATACTATTTTCAGATTCTATTGATTTTTTCAGTATAATGTTTTTAAAATATTAACAACTTCTTTTGACGTTTCTTCATCTCAGCCCTATGATAAAGTTCATTCCGACAAAAAAATATTTAGAATATTAAAATTAATAAACAATAAAAAACGTGTTTTATTATTCCTTTTCTTAATTTTTAATAATTATTTTATTTTGTTTAGAAGATAATGTGGTATTCACACGTTCGGTGCAGTTTATATTTTTTATTTTCTTTTGGTATTCAATTTAAAAAAGTTAATAAATCTATTTTTTTAGTTGCACATAGGCCTACTTGAGTTATACAATTTATATCCAAACTTCATCAATATTATTTAAGGTATTGATAGATTTTTTATATTTATTTGAATATATTTTAAAATTTTAATAATGTAAACCTATGTATTTTTTAACTAATTACACTTATTCTAGATATATATTTTTCAATCTTTTCCACATTTACTGAAATTATATATAGGCTATATAATGAATATAAGCAAACGTATAAACGTAATGATGTTCAAGGAAAACACCTTTAAGATGGAAAGTTTTTATTTTCATGAATGATAAGAGCAGGAGTAAGTATCACTTCGGGAATCGGGACAAATGGGATAAAGTTTGAGTGCGACAGCAGGGATATACATATTTAGCGGATGCAAAAAGTTGGCAATTTATGGTCGCACCACTCTCGGACATTTTCTGGACGCCTGAGCCAAAAATTAATCTCTGCCTGATAGTCTTTGTAGTTAATCAGATGATTAATATCAATTTAACTTGTAAAAAAATAACGATTTGAAAATCTATTCCAAAAAACTTAAAAAAATAAAAAATAATATTATTATTATTATTTTTAAGTATCAAAAAGGCGGTTAGTGCCTACTATAAGTAATAATAATTTTATTTAGATTTATTTTTATTTTTATTTTTATTTTAAAAGATGTTTACTTATATTTCATTTAAAAATAAGTACCAGGGGGGACCGAGCTTAAGCTCGGTAAAATTATTACTTTCGTTCTCACACAAAGCTCGTTCGCTCCGCTCACTTGCCTTCTTCCATTTTAAAGACGAGCTCGTTCGCTTCGCTCACTCACCAAGCCGACGGGTGCTGCACTTTGGTATAATTTTCTTAAACTACAGGTTAAAGATGTAACACATTGGTTTATATCTACAGTTATCAGCTGATTTTTGTTCATTTAATAAAATCTCCATAAGGATAACATGGAAACTTTGAAGGGCTCTAGCGCGAAAACCGGATTTTTCCCAGACATGGGACCAGCTCCAATCGTATTTTTAAGGTAAAACTAAGTTTATTCCAAAATTTGAAGGAAATCGTCGGAGCCGTTTTTGAGATAATTGTGCAAGCAAGCAAGCAAGCAAACAAGCAAACATTGCTCGTATAAGAGTATAGGATAACTACCATACATAAAGCCCCATACTTAATAATTTGACTGTTTATTTAATATAAATTCATGCCAAATATATACTTAAATAATACCTATAAATTTAATTGTGTTTTGTGAAAATATAAGATTTCTTGATTATGAAATATTCTATACAAAAAGTAACATTTTGTTTACAGAGAACACAAAGATAACACAATATAGTAACCAAATAAAAAGTTGTGTTAAATTTAGTTACAGTTTTTATCATTGTAATGTATAATACGTAATATGTATACTTTTTTTATTAACCAGTAATAGTTATGACTAAAACTCAAATGACAAATAATAAACATAGAACAAATTTACTAAGTTTAAATATTTTATTACAGCAATTTTAGTTGAGGATATATTAATTAAAGTAACGTTGAATGCTTCTTAATCCTTCTTATTTTAATAAAACTAAGCAAGAGACGGTATAATATCCTTTATTTCAAATTCAGATGGGAATAAAAAGAGGGTGTGTCGCCGTCTTTGTTTTCTGTGTCAGCGTTACTTTCTTCTACTCCACTTTATCGCCTTAGCTCTGAACTCTTTATAACATCGCCTTTTTGAATTGGTGGTTTCTTACGGGAATATTATTTTCAAGCACCAGGCGTTTTTATCCTTTCACTAAGATTAACCAATTTCAAAATCTTTTTGGATATATTTTTCACCTAAGGGGTATCCACACCGATAATAAAGGCTAAGTTGGTTCCTGTTACATTTCACGTTTAATTCGTTAAACTTGTTAACACATTAAAAATATATCTGGCTATGTTACACGAGATAATGTGTTTACGATTTGGAACGTTAATGTGATATAATTAACTTTAATCGTGTAAAAAATATATAAAACTATTTCTTGATTCATTTCGAAAGGTTTTTAATATGTTCGTTTATCTTCAAATACAAATGGGTGCTAATATTTTACCTAAAAAAATAAATATTTTACATATTTATCCGTGTTTTGATAAATTTTATTGATAAATTAACCAAACTTACAATACATTCTTTTTTAACCCCCAAACTTTTTATTTCAAGGGAATTTACTATAAAAGACTATGCCGACAAAGATATTTATTAATAAATTAATGTCATGTTTTGAAACATTTTAATACCAAACGAAGTAAAAATAAATATTTTATCATAGGAACTTTATAAACTTTTTCATACATTTTATACACTATGTTCCAATATACAATTTAGTAAAAATAAAATAAAAAAAAAAATACTTGTAGTAAGAATTTGAGACTAAAATATATGTTATGTATTACTCAATTTTTATATTTTTCTTAGTTTTTTTCTTGACCAAATAAAAACAAATTGACTAAATTGTCATATATTAAAACCATTTGTAGAATAATTAAATCTATATTTGGTTTAAGGTAATTATTTTTAAATACTTCCGAAATTTAATGTTGTAAATAGTTACAACTGGAAATTTTCCGGCTCTTCTGCTTTTTTAATCACTATGAAGGACATGAACCATAGCTTAAACCTACCTCCATGCTATAAGTTTCCATCATGAGTGATAAACGAGCCCGCTTTCTGCCCAACTAACAACAAATGTGACGCCCAAACTGATTTATAACGTATGTTAATTTTTCATATATATATATATATATATATATATATATATATATATATATATATATATATATATATGATTATTGCATATATAAACATTTTTCTGCACAAATTAATATTAAATATTAAATTTTAATACATTTTTAGTGTAAATTACTTTTTATTGTATTTAAATTAACATAACATTTATTCATAAAACAAGTTACACATAAATGTAATAAATAACATAGAATTAATATGAATCCAAAACAATTAAACACTACCGAATTTACGATCCAAAGAGAAACTTCATTACATGTAAATAAAATATATCAATTGAAAATATATAATTACGAGGTGGCCCGTGCGCAAATTGTGCATTTTATGATTCTGTATGAGTGAAACTCGCCTACAGTACGTGAATGTTGATTATGAAGTGACAGAGATCTATTTTTGTTTACTATCTGGCTTTTAAAATTCATCTGCAGATAATCTGCAGCTGTTAAATTGCAATCCACAATAAAGAGCTTGCAATAAAAGTTGGTCAACATTTTAAAGGGCCCTTTAGAAATAAATCAAAGACGACGGGGGCGAAGCCCGAAACAATATGACCTTTTAAATTACGATTCGTCACTGCGGTACATCCTAAGCTTTAAAATGACACCTCAATCTTGAAAATCGGTTCAGTAGATCGAGAGAAAAGGGACGTAACAGACGAAACCCTTATAGAAATAAGAAGATAGATTTATTTATTTACTATCAAAGCTTTTTAATTCAGTTTGAATAATAGTGTAATTTTTTATTGGCATACATCTAGAATTTTGTGTTTCCTATTGAGAGTACAATCAAAATCAATTTAAAATCCAAAACATTTTTCTCCTTTCAAAAAGGATATATTAAGCTGTGCATCACTCTCTTACAATGTAAAGTAATTTTTCACCTAAAAAAAAAAACATAGAAAAACCTTAAAATCATCTGAAGCTTTTACACGGATGTAACTCAAGTATAAAATATAATATTTACCTGCAAGTTACACTTCTTAAGTCAATCACAATGTTTCAATAGGATAAGTTTCGCATAAAACGTTTGAAGAAGTAAAGATAATTTAGAATACTAGGGTTTCTTGAGCAGAAAAATGCATGATTTCCAGCACATTGTTTTGGCAAATCAGTAGTTCTATTGTTTAAATATTCTGACTTACGTCTCTCTATTACTAAATATTTTACTACAAACAAAATAAAAACTCACCAAAGTCATTGGCCTTGTTAATCTTTTGGGTAAAAACAATGTAAATCACTATCCATGCCCTTCACATTAATATCTATAACTTAATAATATATATTATACGGATATATAAAATAAAATAAAACTATATAGTACATATTGTAAATTATATATTATACGGACTAAGACACACTTTTGTAGTTACCTCAAACAATAAAATTGTGTTGAGATAAATTTACACAAACAGATTTCGTATTAATCTAGATAACTTCTTGATTAGCATTATACGTGCTGGTACTGATATTCAGGTCGAAATAATAAAACGTCTTCCAACACTACTCGATATATTTACACTTATACTGTAATTGTTTACAAGACGGTATATATATATATATATATATATATATATATATATATATATATATATATATATATATATATATAAAAGATCTTATAATGGCGATCGATTTCGACCAGTCACACCGGTGGTGTGAGTCTCCCGGATTGGGCCTGATGATGACCGGTGTGACTGGTCGAAATCGATCGCCATTATAAATCTTTTATATATATTTACCTTCTTGTAAACAATTACAGTATAAGTGTAAATATATCGAGTAGTGTTGGAAGACGTTTTATTATTTCGACCTGAATATTAATCTAGGACATACAAAGACAGTTAATTTACTTAACATGTATTTTATTATTTTTATTTCATTTTTCCTTGAATTAAAAAAAAAAAACTTGTAATATCCAAGAATGACCATTTATCGTGATACAGTTAAATACTGTGAATAATCACACATCACTTCAATACTATATACATTATAAAATATATTATGGTGTATTATATAAAAGTTACTAATCCATAATTATAATTAAATTGTACAATTGATTACGGTAGTTGTTTCGTTGATAATAGATAGATTGAATAAAATCAATGTTTATTTATAATACAAATTGGGCTAAACCTTTATTTAATTTACAACATCAAATTTGTTTACTACACGATTTTATAGTAGAATGCCTAAATTGACCTTATCTCACAACTAACGTTGCATCATACATTGTCATACCATTCAAATCTTAGTTTATAAAGAAATTAGTAAACCAAAACAAATTTGACTGTGCCTTTTAATTTGAAATATGTTACATGTTTGGTTAACTCTAAGCCAAAATATTTTGACCTGCTCTGTTTACCTGGAATGGTATACATCTAGATGATGGAGGTGGCGGCTTCCTGTTTGAGATGTGGAGACAAGCTTCCGGTGTGACATACCGTGGCCACTTCCTGCGCGGAATATGTCTGTGAAGCTATATTTTTAATCAAATCCAATCCAAAAAATTCATGGACTTAAGAAGTTATGTGATGCACGATTCATCTCTACAATATCTACCTAAAAACTACCATTATTGCTTTCACGAATTTATTTGTTTTTAAATTTTTACATGATATTTAAAATTCTTAAATTAGTGCTAAAAAGTTTTTTTACTTTCTTCAAAGTCATACATTTGTACTAAACAACTTCGTTATTAATTAGTCAAAATACCGATTACACAATTTATAATGCATATTAATTTATATCGTATTTTTTATATTCAAATATTGAAATATTACTTGTTTCATGTTACAAAATAAAAATAAATTTAAAAAATGTGTAACTTATAACTGGCATAAACTAAATCTCATTTATCTTTGTCGTTAATGGATAGACTTATGAACAATCTACTATTACTTTACTGTTTTTTGTTGCCAGTTACTTGTAATAGGCTACTACTCCTCCAATGTCACGTATTAAGTAAACGCCAACTTATTACCATTTCTGAATTTGTATATATTTTTAACAAATACCTTGAAAAGGTGTACATTTACCAAAATAATAATAATTATCAGTGGGAAGTTTATATTTAATTATAAATATCAATGCTACTTTCATTTACACTTATACAACCTTAAAACATGATACTCTACAAATAAGTGTTTCATTACTACACCATTTCACTACAAGCTTCAAAATATTTAGTCTATTAATTTGATTTAATTATAAATGTTTGAAGTTATTATGAAATAAAATATAAAAAATTATAGTTTTTATTACAGGCTGTAAAAAATTGTATGTAACTAATTCAGGTCAAATAATTAATTGGAATATTTTACTATAAATTCATATATTCAAAACATTCAACATTATATATTCCCTTTTACATAATTTCGTTTTATTGTAAATATAGTGGAGGTATAGTAGTATAAGTAAAGGTGAGAAATGTTGCAATGGAGGTAAAAAAGAAGGAGCTTCAGAAGGTTCGCCTCCACCTGCAGCTCATAAGTTTCCATCGTCAATGATAAATGGCCTCGATTTCTGTTGAAGCTGTAACAAATGCGATTTCCGACCAAACACATCACTCTTATTTTTATCCTGATATCATACCGTAAACCAAGAAAACTTGAATAAGTGGAATAATACTTTGGATCCTTTTTGCACTCTTTATGTATGTGTGTGTTTAACTTATACCACCACTAAAAGTGTTATATTTATATCGCTTGCGTTAAGTAGGAAAATAAAGATAAATTTACCACAAACATCATTGTCACTACAACCTTTAAATAGCTCTCTATGAGTATTTATTTTTTAAGACCAAAGAACGTTTATTCCCATGCAAATGGGTCATCTCACTTTAATTCATGTTTATTTTCGCCACGATAGATTTTAGGCATAAATAAATATTGAAATGTATAAGGATTTTTTACCGTCACAACATACTATATGAACATCATACTATATGATTGCAAACTAAGCTCAAGTTTTCAAAGTAATGATGTTTAAAAGTAACTACTCTGAAAAGATGCACAAAAAATACTCTGAATTGAAGAAAGCACCGATATTTTGTAACATATCAGGAAAAATTATGTATTAGTGACAGTTTAACTTTTGTGGATGTTATGGCTACGATGGACTATAATCAGCCACATATTTTTAAAGCTTTAGATTTGATTTTCTGTCCAAAATATTCATGAAAGCTAACTTTCAGAGGTTGGCTCTCAATTAAACTGTTTCGAAATTTGAAAACAAATCACAATTTGACTAACTAGATTGTAGGCCTCTTCTCTTAACACCAAATAGGTTAGTGGTTTTTATTTAGACTACAGAGGCAAAGTATGATACACCTAACCATCTATTCTTTTTACAAATCATTTCTATACCTCGTGACGGTCTATGATCTCCAATTTACATTGGGCGTGATGGTCTGTGGGCTTAAACAATATAAATTCTGTATTTAAACTTATGATTTAATCTAGCGACAAGTCTTTTTGATCATGTACATATAAACATTTTACTGAAAAATCTCAGAAGGAAAAAATAAATACATGGAAAAAGTGAGTTTACAGTTTTCTATTAAAGGAATTGTAGGATAGATTTAATAGCTCAGAAATTGACAACCAAATATTATTATAAAATAAGGGCCGGAATGAAGATTGTACTTGATATAAGTAATGTGGTGTAGTATATAGAAGAAACGCTTGATTCACGCCGTTCAGTTTTGATGGATGAAACTTGAAGATAACAAAAACGTCATCTGTATGCAAGGGGGTCAATTTTTTTAATTTAGACACAAACAAAACTTAAATAATCCATTATTGGTTAATTTAAATGTTAAATCTCAATTTTCATTCATGAGTACCATGGCAACTGGTCCTGTTTTAAGTAAGTAATTTTAGTTTACGATTCGTTTTAACAAGAGATATGGTTATGTTCACCTATTAACAACAATACTCTCCCTTTGTGATGTTTTGTGCCCGCCGCTGCACGGAGTATGATGGAAGCCAGCCAACTGTGTGATGAAAACCGCAGTTGCTCCTTTCAGGTCCTGACTGACATGCTGTTGTTCTCGCTTGGCTTTTTATAATGCCACAATTTTTTTTATTGCAACAAAACGCAGTTGGTATTAATTTGATATATTTTTTTTTTTTGTTCTTACGATAGCTAATAATTAAATTATATATATTTTATTTTAAAACATAAATATCATTTTTAGTTTTGCCTAAAGCAAAAGTTTCTTGCTACTTATTACCCGTGGTTCGTCGTGGAAAAACAAATGAAAGAATACGTAAATCATTTACATTATTAAATTATAGTGGGATTATTTTTTACCATCAACCCATTGAATTGGCTCATTCACTTCCTTCAGCCTACTTGAGGAAAAGCTCGTTCATTACTGTCACTCAATGCTCAGAAATGGACCTTTGGTTCATTTGTGTAATACTAAAGGTCATTCTATTATATACTTGTCCGTCTAAATTGTATTATAATTATGACTTGTATTATATTTATTTATCAAAATAATTTACCAAACCGTCTTAAAAAATTTAGAACAAAATTTTAAAACAATTTCTTAGAAAATTGTATTTAAAGGAGTTTTAGTTTCAAGTTTATAATTTACCCTTTCTAAAACTTTATTAGAAATAACCATCTTTTAGTTCCTTTTAGAAATAAAAATCTTTCAGTTATTTAGAAATAACAAGCTAGGTTCCTTTGTTGACTTACCAACATTGCTTTAGTTTGCTAATATGATATTTTTATGCTAAGTACAATTTTACCCAAGACATTGTTAGCCAATTGTGGCCGACTTACAAATTAAAGACGTATAAAATAAATAGCATAAATAAAATCCATAAACATTTTCTTCCTTAAAAATTGAACTTTCAATATCCTGTAGGTGGCACCATGAAGAAATTCAGGATTCACTAAGGATCATTTCTTAGTGAACACCTCTGAAGAAGGAGGGATATAGTTAACGAGATTCGGCAAATAGATGACTTAGTTAAGGTGTGTAACGTCCACTCAAAAAATACGACGGTGACTACTGGGCACGAGAGGAACTGACATACTAACAGGAGTAGACTGATGGAGAGAATCAGTGTCAAGCAGAGGTCGCCATGTCCTATGGGAATGGACAAGAATCTCAGAGAAACTATCAGAAGACTGACGATGAACAGAAAAGAAATTGGGAGGTGCCTTTGGCCCATCAGCTACTACTGTATTTAGTGCAATCTCTCCTTTAAAATTGTTGAAAATACTTTTATATTCACGCTTCATGTTTTAATATTGATATCACTATAAACAGTCAATAGTCCATTAAAACAGAGGGTAAGTAACAAATTTCTCAATTTCTGTGTTTATAACTAGTACATCATTTTCTTGAAATCAAGCTGTTTAGTTTCGCTAGGTATTGATTGATCATTAGTATTTTTAACAAAGAAATTTTCGTTCAGTTTACTAACTATTGTAAACATTAATTTTTGTGTAAATTTGAAATTTGTACCAAGATGACCTTTGTCTTTTCTTTTATAGTGGCTTAACCCCTAAAGGCTTAGAGGGCCCGAAGCCCCTCATTAGCTTTCATTAGAAACTATTCAAATAGTAAAAGTTAGACCAATGCTGCACTCCCATGCTTCGCCGTATATTATAAAGTGATTATTTATTTATTTATTTATTTATTTAAAAAAAATACAGACACCGGCCTCGATAAGTTAGATACTTAAATTTTAAAACAGTTGTGAATTAGTAGGACATTTTTTTGTAAATTAAATTAACCTGTTCAAAAAGTTAATTTAAATTTAAGTTATGGAGAAGTTAAAGATGTTTTTTTTCTATTTGCAGTTTATAGAGCAACATTATCTTAATCTTACTTGTGATAAAAGTTTTAACCACACAAAAACAAATGCGTCTATTGAAAAAGATGCTTACTTAACTCAGTTCGGCAGTTTTAACAAGTGTATAGTTAAAGGCTTACGTATACCGGGCCAAAAAGCTGTAATGAAATTTATCTTTTCTCGGTGATCCTGTACATTGTTTATTATAAAATCTATTTATATCTTAAGATATATGAATATATATTCCAACTACTCCAAGTACTCTAGACGTATTGGCATAAGAACAATCATGGAATACTAATTTCGACCTCAAATAAATACCACAAAGTTCAACATTTAAGTTTAAGAATTAACTTTGTTCTATAACACAAATTATACAAAAGAGATTATTTGACAACAATTTGGAAGTATATAATCCGGTTTTATTTATTTCCTTTAAGGTTCATTACAATCGGATTGCCAGCAACGGAAACAAGGTTAACGTGGGAGAGGAGGAGTCGATAGTTGAGCTGGGCCCCGCCCTGCGATGATGACTAGCTGACGACGCAATTTACGCTCGCTACTTCGATCCAGTTTCCTCCTCAAATCTTGGTTTAGATCTATAATGTGACACCAAACAATTAATGTGTAGTCAAAAGACACTTATATACATTTCCCGGTTATTAAATATATTATAATGTATGTATACAGTATTTTACTGTCTACTCTTATGTAATGTTTAAAACAATACAAAAAAATAACAAAATAAAAATAAAAATAAATTTTTATTAAATATTTTTTAGCCATGAAAAAGGACTAAAAGCCATTATTCTCTTATAGCTAGTTTAATTATAAACCATGCTTGCTTTAACTAATTAAATATAATAACTTAAATGATATATAAAGTCATCGTTGATCATAATCGACAACGAACGCTCCAAATAATGGCCATAAAACTATTTTGCTTTGATGAAAAATTTTATAATTTATATTTTTTATGGCCAGCTTGACATTTATTTTAAGGGAGTTATTTAAAATTGTTCCATTAAAAACATTGTTAAGAAACATATTACCTTTATGAAAAACCTGGTTTAAATTATTACAGTTGTCAATCTACTTTTCATTAGTGTGAAAGATTAAAGTCTAGGCTTTGATTTGCGCTCCGATAAACTCTGTTGCGAAAACGATCTATTTAATTTGATCAGAAGTGAATCATCCTTCCTCTGAGATCATAATATTTTCATTAGGTATTTCTTACAGATTGTGAAACAAATTTTATATTTATTATTAGAAAGTTCAAAAAGTTATCATAAAGTTGTAATATAGGAATAAATCATCTGTATATACAGTGTGTAAATAAAGTAGGCCTATGGAAAAATCTGTATTTTAAGATCAAAATTGATAGAAATATTTTGTTTGTGGCATTAATAATTTACAAAGATTGCGGACTTTTTCGCATAAAAATATTCAACCCAGTACCAGAAGGGGGGGGGAGGGGGGGAGGTTAGTGATAGCTTTTTTCAAATAGCAAATCCTATCGAGTGACCTCTCATTTTGGATGGTTTGTCAAAAGAAACACAATGGCACAAATCCGATGTCGATATATCATCCATAACCAGAATGGCAGCCATTTTAAATTTTGCTACGGGTATATGAAATAAATGAGGTATGAGTTTCCAGATCTACGTTTTAAAAAGGTTAAAGTGGGTAAGCCAAATCCTGAATACTGTTATTAAGTGAAAAGTAATACTTCATAATATTCGTATATTCGTAATTTTCCCCCAGCTCCCGAAGTTTTTGGGATATTTTGCTACAACTCTAAATTTTCAAATTCAAAACCATATTGAGTTACCCCTTATTTTGAAGAGTTTGTCAAGGCCAAATTATTCAAAGTGCACACTTGAGGTCAATATGACAAACATTTTGATTGGTGGAGTTGATGTTATTCACACATTTAATTTTGAATAGTTTTTTATTATTTATTTATTATTATTATTATTATTATTTTTTTTTTTTTTTAAGGATGTCATTTTGACCTTAGGTTGCAACATTTTTTTGGTCCATTGCCGGTACATCCATCGTAAATACTTCATTATACAACATTATTAATGGGCTAATAACTTTTTTGTCGTGTTGTATTGAACTGTTTTATTTACTTGAATGACGTACTCATAATGTACTCATAACTCATAATGTACATGTTTAAAATTAAAACTATTTTTATTACGTTCGGCAGTATAAAATGACTTTTTCCCACAAAATACCCTACTGTGTTTCTAATACTCAGAGATATTGTTCGTTAATTACTGAAATTATATAGCAAAAGGTTTTATCAAGATTCTCTAATGTTTTATAAGAAAATCTAAAGGTGTAAGTAACAGTACTGTTTCAGATGGAATACAGTTGTTGTGCAAGGAGATGATGAATTGAAACTTATTTATGTAGATATCATCACCATTTGGATTTTTAGGGACCTTTGCCCCTACATGCCCAAGGCATTTATACTATATTTATTATTTATGTGATTATAATGTGCACCTACCATCATAAAAAACATGTGGTTATTTTTTATGTAATATATTTTAAAGAGTAAAATAAGTTTAAACTAAAAACCTTTATAAATATTTCTTTGTTTTAATATTAGAACAAGTTTTGTTGAATAATAGAAGTTATGGCGTAAAAATAAAATAAATTTAAATTTCGCATATAACAAGCACTTTTTTTATCATTTCACAGGTACAATGCCAAAATACAACATTGCTGTAAATTTTGATAAATAATTTTTATTCATTAACTGGTTTCGGCGTTGATTTGTCTGATTTAGTTTATTTATTTTATTCAATATCACAGTTGAGCTTAAATAGATCGTGTTAAATATGATCGTGTTAAATTAGATAATTTAATAGATCGTGTTTATAAAATAGAATATAAATTATTTTTACAGTCACTATAACTAAACAAACCACGTGTATGGTTTTACAGTAAATTTTATTTTTTAACCCAAAATTTATTTGAAAATAAGCATTACAATAAGAAATTCTAATTTTTTAAATTAAAAATAAAATGACGTAGTTTCCTATAACATTAGTATGACTTGAAATTACTTAAATAACTGTTTTAATGAAGAATACAAATTAAATTCAGTAATCTTAATGTTGTAAATCCATATTTACATGATTTAATTTGTTAATTGAATAAATGAAATAGTAAATACATTTTTGAATGTATTCAAACACTTATACCGTTATGAATTAGTTTACAGTTTATTTATAAAGACAACATATTGAAGACGTAATGGTTTATCCCTTGAACAGGTAGACCGGGGATGTTCCTCCTGAGTTAATAACGTGAACAAACAAGAACATTACCCAGAAACCCCTGCAGCAGGATTATATAAATACAAAACTTCCTTTCGACTAATGACTAGATTACTCGGTGTGCTTTGAAATAAAACTTACAAAACGGAATTATAAATTTTATTTTTTTATTGGTATTATTGCAAACCTACTTGTTTTTATGGGATTATTTTTTACGTAAATTTTACCATTGAGAATTAAGCTAAAAAGGTGATTGGTTATTTCCAAAGATATTCAGAAAACAACATTTACCCGCAATTGAGACGTTTTCTGATTTTATTTTTCCCCTCGATCAACTACGGATATTTATGAAAATCTGTAGGCTTTTAAGGTCATACAACTAATACATACACAATTATAGCTTACTCCAAACTCATTCTTGTGTGCATTTTAAGTTCAAACCAGGTTTAAATATAGCAAAGAGTAAATTTTACAAGTTTATTATAAATACAACATCGATTTTTTTAGTTTCTGACCAAATAATTGAATGATGAATAGTTATTTTGATTTGCCAGATACATAAAAAATCTATATTTATAATAAAGTTTTACGGTATTTATTAGAAATTTCTATACGGTTCAAAGTAGATTAGAGTATGTTATAATTTCTTGTGAGGGGAAGCGAGGGAACTATTTCTTGAACCTTACAACGATACCTAACACTGAACATAACTAACTACATTATACACATTTTAAATGCATTTCACAGATAATAATTCTATCAGAATTTCTTTGAAGAAACCCAAAAGGGACATGGGGTGGAGTTTCCATCGAGAATTAGGCAATTTTATTAGTATAAGATGTTAAAATAAACAGCATATTGCAAGATAATTTAATAGTTGTAACACAATTAAAGTTGCATTGAGTTATTGCAAGTTTGGACACTGGTGTTAAACGTAGGCACACCTAGACAGAAAACATTCCCACAGTAGTCCCAACTCAAGGATCAATCAAGAATCGCTTCTGGCGGATCAAACGTCGGATCGAGGATAACTGGGTTATACGCAAAAATACCATAGGCTTGTTTCCAAGTAAATTAGTACTACCTAATGAATGTAAATGGAAATTTTTCATAGGAAAATTGTGTTTACTCCGTTATTTGTTGTTTGATATTTACAACCTTTTTATGATTGTTCAGATTGCTAAATTTAGTAACTTTTTGTAGGTATCTTGTAAACTGTTGTTAAATTTAACAGTTTTTAGGATATGAAATTTTAAAAATTTTAATGACCATTATCTTAAAAATACTGATTGAAATTTGTGTGTGGAAATGTATAGTCTACATATATATATATATAATTTCGTAAGCAAATCGGTCCCCAAAAAATATCTCAAGGTAGAAGAAATATATAGGGTAACGTACTATGCTTAATTTAAAGCTTGAGTTCGAAGGACGCAAGGAAAAATATCAGAATCATAGAAAGTTACGCGGGCTTCGCTCCATTGGATCAGAAAATCCAATGTTAATATTATGGGAAGAAGATTTTAGATCTAAACGTGTTGCTAAGCAGATGTTCCATTGAATATTTTTATCATAAACTCAGCTAGTTATTGAGCACATATTTTGAGTTATGATAACCATTTGATTATAAATTTGTAAAATTTGCAATGCACTATAAAAAGGTAAACACCAATAGTCATGGAAAAATTACGGATACACAGTAGATTTCTTCTTCGTGACCCCATCTATGTCATTAGGATTTTGTGTGCTGAATATACCACGGTTAAAGTGACGTAGCTATGGTACGGTTGATATAATAGTTATTGTTTTTACTCAGTGCGTGTCGTTTAGATATTATGTTACTGCTTTATATATTGGCTATTTATTGTTAAGAGTTGAATCGTTTTACTAAGTAGTTTTTAATAATAACTATATTATGTAAACTACTAACATATGAGAAATATTTTGACTTATGCTTATACAAAAGAAATATGCCGACTTATATGAAAACAAAAAGTGCCCTTTATTCCATAAGTAGGGGAGCTTTCCATGTATAAATAACAGTGTAAGAAAACAAAAAAATATGTCAATCAGTATTCTACTTCATTGAACAAACAAACAAAATAGACTACAATCATAGCACAAGGAACATCGGTAGACATAAGTGACGTAGGTAGACACAAGGGACAGGTGGGGGTGTTATGGGGGCATAGGGAGGCATGGGGGAAAAAGGTGGCACGGGGGCACAGAAGGGCACGGGAAGGAACGGCGGGCATAGGGTCACAGGAGCACAGAGGGTGCGGGTTTTTAGGGGGCACGAGGGATGTCGGTGGCACCGGGGGTATGGGGCATGGGGGCCTCGGTTGAGGCATGGGGGACATACTGAGCACGAGGAGGATGGCAGGCATAATGGCAAGGGGGTATGGGAGGCACGGAGGCATGGACTTGATTCACAAGAGGCACTAGAGACGTCGTTGTCACGGGGGGTAGTTAAGCAAGGGGAACACGGGGTAGGAATGGGGCAAATGGAAAGCACAGGGTCTCCAACGAAGAACAACGGAAATGTGGGGACGGGAGAATAGAGGGCACAGAAACATGGGGGCACGGGGGCATTGGGGAGGATTGAGGGACATAAGGGGACATATGTAACAGGGGAGAATGACGTTCATGGAGAAACGGGGGTATGGGAGGCACAGGGGCATGGGCATGGGGGCACAAGTGGCACTAGAGTCGTCGGTGGCAAGGGTATAGTTGGGCATGGGGGGCGGGCATGGGAAAGGAATTGGGGACATAGGGAACATGTTGGTCTCGGGGGAGAACGACAGGCATATGGGCAGGGGAGAATGGGGAGCACAGTGGCATGGGGGGCGTGGGGGTACAGGGGCATGGGGGTACTCGGGACACGGGGGCATAATATGCCTCCCCCTCATATTATGGGGAACAGGAAGCACGTATCAGGAAAGTAGAACCAGGGGCACAGGGGGGCTTGCGAGCGTGGGGGCGCTGGGGCAAGGAGAGAGGGGCACAGAGGTAAAGGATAAGCAGTGTACGGTATTTATGGGCAATAACCATTTTTTCATTTTTTATTGAACTATTGTATTTACTTGAGTTACGATCTTATTATTTGTACATGTTTAAGGTTAAAACAAATTTTATTGCCCACGTCAGTTCAACAGTACAATAATTTTTTTTCTTTTTTTCACAAAATAGACTACCTACTGTATTGTAATACAGGGGAAAAACTGGCTAATTACTGATTTTATTCCTTCAAGAAGATTAGTCACGATTAGGTAATATGTTGTAAAAAATCCAACCGAGTAAATTCACAATAGAGCTTGAGAAGAAATACGGTAATTGTGTAACTGGGTGATGAATTGAAACTTAGTTTTAGTGATAACATCACAATTTGGATTTTTAGTGACCTTTGCACCTACACGCAAATAGTATTTTTATAAAGGTCCATGGGAAATATGAGCTTTTTATAACAATCTGTAATTGAAATAAAGAATAAAAAGTGGAAAAACAAAATGGCTTGTTTTATGTTAATATTTATATTAGGACATACCTTTATATGACTTATAGGTAATACTTTTATATTTGACCCCCTCATTGTTCTCATTAATCGCAGTTGCCACATTGTTCATACTGTTCTCATTTAAATTTATTTTGTCAATTGTGTACATTTAATAAGTGGCGGTGGTCTTAAAATTTATAATATGTCAATGCCTCAAAAAATATTTTGTAACTAAGCGAATTGAAACTAGCAAGTGAATTGGTATAACCCTAATCAACAGATAATCGGCTTATCAGAGACTCTGAGCACTTCCATTGTTGTAACTTGACCTATTTAAAAGACGATTCTCATCCTAATGAATTGTTTCTTTTTAATGTGAACATCTACGTTTTGTAATAGAACTTATTTAAAGAGTACACTTTTGATCTACATAAATGTTAAAATTACAACTTTTTATTAATAATTTGAACAAACAGTTAATTTGTATAGTGATATGAGTTATTAAAATCTAACAAGTAATATTAGTTGTTATAATATTACAACTAATCTTGTTCAAAGACCAAACGTTAATTTAACAACAAAAAAATAAAAATAAAATAAAATAAAGAAATACTTAGGATGAAATAGTATGGATATTCTTAATATTGATTATGTTGTATTAAAATGAAATAAATTATACAAATATAAGAAAATAAAATGAAAATATCAATAAAAAGTTGTCTTAATGCTTATATGTTTGTCTCTTTAGAATTGTTATTTACAATACAGTTTTTATAATTATATCAAAGCAATATAAGTATTAAAATAAAACCAGTTTTGGCGATTTCTAACTTGGAAATTTACACAAATGTAAACAAAAAAATACTACATATAATTTTATATTGTTGTCGGCATTATAATTCACTATTAATTGTTACTGTTATGATTTCATGTGCTTCCTAGTTATTTTTTATTATTGTTTAAGAGTGTTTAAATAATTAGCGTCCTAATGTTAGCTTTAGTAATATGCTGAATTATATTTTGTTTTGTTCTTGTTTGTTCTTCATTTTGAAAATTTGGGTTGTAGCATTGAAAGAAATAAATAAAAGAAAAACAGTAAAACAACATTTTAGTATAATTACTTTCATATAAATAACGTAAGGAACTACGTTAATCATGAAATGATGACGTATTCATTAATTATACAGATCATTAATTCAGTGCTTGAATTTTATTTTTTTGTTCAATGATTAATGTTTTAACTCATAAACTTTTTATCATTTAAAAAAAATAAAATCAATATTAATGTAATTATTGTTTGCATGTTCTGTCGTATATTTAAAACGTTGATAATTTTACTAGTTTTATTTTTTGCAGGTAATGAGGAAATGTCATTCCACATTCTAAAATGTAAGTATTTGAATATTAATGTTTTAAATTGTAATTACCTGAAACTTTAACTGTACTTTAAATATGAGAGGAATAAATAAAATATTTTACAATTCCATTTCAAATATAAAAGTAACACAGCAATCAATTATTTTTTCATTTTACTCATATATGATGAAGTTGTGAATATTTATTTCTATGATAAAAAAAGTGAATTCATACATTTTTCATGAATTATTTTCATATGCATATAAATCACATCGAGGGCCTTATAAAAATAGAGCTTTTTAGAATGTTTATATTATATAGTAGTTAAGCCGCGCGATATAGAACCTAACATGGGATCTTATGGGGGAATAAATTATATGGGCTCTTATGGGGGAATAAATGAGGGTGCTAGTGTTGCTAAATAATTTTCTACTACCTTAGACTTATAACTTCACCTTAGAGGCCATTTTTAAACTAACAAGCCTTATAGTCCACCATTAATTAAATTTTTATGAATAAAATTTACACATGGCGAGGTCAGGATTCGAACCCGGCCCGCTGGCGCGTGAGTTGCGAGCTTTACCTCTTAGCCATCGAGGTACTTGTTTGATGGTGGCGGAAATGTGTCTGATAACGCAGTGTTTGCGATGGCGCGTTATTTAATAAATTAATGAAAAGAATGAAATAGTGCTATCAACAAAGTATTCGTTAACCTCTGTAACCTTTGATAGCGGCAATCGCTAAACAATGGGAAAACTGTCTGCCCTTTATGACCTCAGATAAAGATAACTATGGATAAGTGTGCAAAGTGTTTGTCAGTTTATTCAGTTGAACTTTCCTGGTATACTGTACGTTCCGCAACCAACTTGCGCCTACAGTCCGTTCATGTTTCTATTGGACACTTTCGGTTTTTGTATCTTCCCCATTTATGCTTCCACAGGGTTGTAACTTGGTATAGGGGTGTACATACAACATATAATTTTTATAAACTACCCTCTGAGGGTGAACCACCCCTGGAACAACCCCTAACTTAAAAAGTGCAAAATATCATCATAATCGTTTGAGACCCTTATTCTAGCGTTATTAACATTTAATCGCATGAAAATACCCAGTTTTTTGATTGGGGCTCATTTCAACCCTTAACTGTTTTACACCTATTGCTCAGGTGTTTGAAGGCTGAGGTAAACCAGATTTGGGTTGTAGGTATGTGTACTCTGTGTAACTCTTGCAACCAAGTTTAATCATCATCCCTTATATTTTCTTAAATCAACCCCTATAGGTTTTCTCCCATAACATGCTTACCATTAGAGCAAAAATTCTGAAAAATGGTATGTAGTTAGATACTAATGTCTAGTATTTTATACAATCTGATTCCGGCCTCCAAGGTCAATGTTACATAATAAATCACGTTAGAATTAAGCGTGGGAAACATCTCTGACTGGTTTAAAAAGGCGACCCTGGATCAAACCAAGTGAAAATTTTGCAAAAACTATCTTGACTCACGTAGTCAAACACATTGTAAAAGTGGGGTTAGAGTTAAGTTATTTTTATTTACCAGAGCACAGTGGCTCATACTTTGAGTTTTCTCTACTAGATCAACAAATGTGTTATTTGCCATCAGTCTTCTTCACTGCAATTTTAAAACACCATATGATACATTTAACTTTTGAAACAACCCATTGGACTGCAGCACCTGTGTAGTTTGCCAGATTACTCTTTACCAGAGTGGAGTAATGTTGTTCTATTATACTTTATGGTACATAAAAATTAAACTGGGATGGTGGTAACGTCCTGTAATTCAGCTACAGGTCAGGTCATGAATTGTGGATAGTTAAAAGCGATGGCTTGTGGATGCGATATTCTCTGGTGGGGATTAACGTCTACACTTTTGAAGGTCATCCATAAAGACCATCCTTATAGTTAGACCAATTTGTACCATTATAAATTGGTTTAAATTTAGGTTTAAATTGTGGTTCGGATCCCACGGTAAAATATAGGTCCCTAGATACCATTGGCTGTTGGGCTAAAAATAACAGTCCTGCCTAAGGAGAATGTCGGTCTTAGTCAGTAACAAGACTATAAGGTTGTGCCACAATCATCCTTCACTCATCACTCATTCATATTGGGGTTAAAATACTCACTATGTGAGGTCCCTGTCTTAAAATAGTGATACATATAAAACTAATGAAGTCTAAATATAGAAATCTTAATTATTTTATATATATATATATATATATATATAAGTGAAATCCCACTCACTGACTCATCACGAGATCTTAGGAACTACCTAACGGATTTTTCATGGAAATTGCAGGGTAATTGGGGGAATTCATTCAACACATGCTTACGTACACGTGATACACTCTGGTGACAAAGCTACAGGTAAGGCCGTATTCGTACGCGCAGTACACTCTAGTGAGATAACAGGAAACTAGCCACATCTTAAAAATACCAATCACAACTGTGTGGCCTATTGCGTCACTCGGTCCCGAAATGGAAAACGCGTCAATCAACCCATGTAGAGCTGTTATATGGGCAACCATATTGGTGTATACCGTTAAATAATTACAACCAGTACCTCCATATATCATATACACATTACTAATAATATACTTGGTTTTGGTTGACCAACTTTCTGGTAGTGTTGCACTCTGGTGGGGAAAAATCAAACTAACGAACCTCAGCTCTGTCAACAAGTGTAGAAATATAAAACTTCCATGACTACAAAATTTTTTGATGTAGCAAAAACAGTACACTCTAGTGGAAGATCGTCAAACAACATACTGTATGCTCTGCATACAGCTACACTCTGAAAAATCATTAAACTATACGGTAAGGTTCGATGATGGGAAACATAACAAATGTCACACCATAGTGGAGCTATTGCCCAGGTTTTAATCCCAGCACAGTGAAAATTTTGCAAACACTATCTTGACTCAAGTAGTCAAACACATGGTAAAAGTGAGGTTAAGCCATCATCTTGATTTACGAGGTCAAACACGTGGTAAAGGTAGGTTAGAGCACATGGTCAAAAGTTTGGAAATTTCCCGCCAGATGTCATCTTGACTCATGTGGTCAAACACGTGGTAAAAGTGAGGTTAGAACATGTAAACAAAAGTTAGGAAATTTCCCATCATCTTGACTCACGTGGTCAAACATGTGGTAAAAGAGAGGTTAGAGTTCTTTAGCAATGCAGATATTTTGTAAGTTGGCAACAGTACCAATACACTATAGTATATACTTTGTACGTAGTATATAACATACCTTATAGACTATGTTTTTAGTAAATAACATAAGTTGGTAACACTGCAGAGAATTTACATGGAAATTGCCGGGTAATTGGGGGAATTCATTCAACACATGCTTACGTACATGTGATACACTCTGGTGACAAAGCAACAGGTAAGGCGGTATTTGTACGCGCAGTACACTCTAGTGGGATAACAGGAAACTAGCCACATCTCAAAATTACCAATCGCAGCTGTGTAGCCTATTGTGTTCCTTGGTCCCGAAATGGAAAACACGGCAATCAACCCACGTAGAGCTGTCATAGGGGCTACCATATTGGTGTATGCCACTAAATAATCATATACAGTACCACCATATATCATATACACGTTACTAATAATGTACTTGGTTGCTATTGGCCAACTTTCTAGTAGTGTTGCACTCTGGTTGGGAAAGTTAAACTAACGTACCTTAGCTCTGCAGACAAGTGTAGAAACATCAAACTTCCATGACTACAAAATGACTAAAGCAATAAAACTACGTAATAACTATAACTTTATAGAAAATCACTAAGGGATCACTCTGGTATTACTTATATACTTTTATAGTAAAAGTACAGTAAAAAGTGAGTTTATGTTACTTAAGACCGGTACGTCTTACAGTACCACATGTGAGACTAAAGCAATAGAGTTGATTATATGACTTTATAGCGTCTCACTCATTACTCACTCGGTATCACTCTCACTAGTATATAGATAGATAAGTAATACAAAAAAGTGAGGTTATGTAATGCTAGTGCAACATGTCTGTACAGTACCACGTCTGGAAAGACAATGGAGCAATAGAGCTGATAGCTCTGGTTTTATAGTGGTTCACCAGGGACTCAGTCTGATTTTACTAATATGTATGTACAGTAAAAGTACAATTAAAAGTGAGGTTATGTTACGCAGGGCCAACACATCTGAACAGTAACGTCTGAAACAAAACTGAACCAATAAAGCCGATAGCTCTGGTTTTATAGAGGCTCACTAGTGGGTCACTAGTTTTACTAATATATATAGACATTAAAAGTACAGTAAAAAAGTGAGGTTATGTTAATACCACGTCTGGAAAGACAATGAAGCAAAAGAACTGATAGCTCTGGTTTTATAGAGCCTCACTAGGGACTTGCTCTAATTTTATTAATATATTTGATACAGTAAAAGTGAGGTTATGTTACATAAGACCAATACGTCTGAACAGTATCATGTCTAAACCCAAACTAAACCAATAAAGCTGGGGGTTCTAGTTTTATAGAAAATCACTAAGGAACCACTCTGGTATTACTAATATACTTTTACAGTAAAAGTACAGTAAAAAGTAAGGTTATATTACTCAAGACCAGTAAATCTGTACGGTACCTCACCCAATACCAAACTAAACCAATAAAGCTGGGGGTTCTAGTTTTATAGAAAATCACTAAAGGCTCACTCTGGTATTACTATTGTATTTCTACAGTAAAAGTACAGTAAAAAGTAAGGTTATATTACTCAGGACCAGTACATCTGTACGGTACCACGTCTAATACCAAACTAAACCAATAAAGCTGGGGGTTCTAGTTTTATAGAAAATCACTAAGGAACCACTCTGGTATTACTAATATACTTTTACAGTAAAAGTGCAGTAAAAAGTAAGGTTATATTACTCAAGACCAGTACATCTGTACGGTACCACACCCAATACCAAACTAAACCAATAAAGCTGGGGGTTCTAGTTTTATAGAAAATCACTAAAGGCTCACTCTGGTATTACTATTGTATTTCTACAGTAAAAGTACAGAAAAAGTAAGGTTATATTACTCAAGACCAGTACAACTGTACGGTACAACACCTAATACCAAACTAAACCAATAAAGCTGGGGGTTCTAATTTTATAGAAAATCACTAAAGGCTTACTCTGGTATTACTATTGTATTTCTACAGTAAAAGTACAGTAAAAAGTAAGGTTATATTACTCAAGACCAGTACATCTGTACGGTACCACACCTAATACCAAACTAAACCAATAAAGCTGGAGGTTCTAGTTTTATAGAAAATCACTAAAGGCTCACTCTGGTATTACTATTGTATTTCTACAGTAAAAGTACAGTAAAAAGTAAGGTTATATTACCCAAGACCAGTACATCTGTACGGTACCACACCTAATACCAAACTAGGCCATTAAAGCTGGGGGTTCTAGTTGTATAGAAAATCACTAAAGGCTCACTCTGGTATTACTATTGTATTTCAACAGTAAAAGTACAGTAAAAAGTAAAGTTATATTACTCAAGACCAGTAAATCTGTACGGTACCACACCTAATACCAAACTAAACCAATAAAGCTGGGGGTTCTAGTTTTATAGAAAATAACTAAAGGCTCACTCTGGTATTACTATTGTATTTCTACAGTAAAAGTACAGTAAAAAGTAAGGTTATATTACTCAAGACCAGTACATTTGTACGGTACCACACCTAATACCAAACTAAACCAATAAAGCTGGGGGTTCTAGTTTTATAGAAAATCACTAAAGGCTCACTCTGGTATTACTATTGTATTTCTACAGTAAAAGTACAGTAAAAAGTAAGGTTATATTACTCAAGACCAGTACATCTGTACGGTACAACACCTAATACCAAACTAAGATAATAAAGCTGGGGGTTCTAGTTTTATAGAAAATCAGTAAAGCTCACTCTGGTATTACTATTGTATTTCTACAGTAAAAGTACAGTAAAAAGTAAGGTTATATTACTCAAGACCAGTAAATCTGTACGGTACCACACCTAATACCAAACTAAACCAATAAAGCTGGGGGTTCTAATTTTATAGAAAATAACTAAAGGCTCACTCTGGTATTACTATTGTATTTCTACAGTAAAAGTACAGTAAAAAGTAAGGTTATATTACTCAAGACCAGTACATTTGTACGGTACCACACCTAATACCAAACTAAACCAATAAAGCTGGGGGTTCTAGTTTTATAGAAAATCACTAAAGGCTTACTCTGGTATTACTATTGTATTTCTACAGTAAAAGTACAGTAAAAAGTAAGGTTATATTACTCAAGACCAGTACATCTGTATGGTACCACACCTAATACTAAACTAAACCAATAAAGTTGGGGGTTCTAGTTTTATAGAAAATCACTAAAGGCTCACTCTGGTATTACTATTGTATTTCTACGGTAAAAGTACAGTAAAAAGTAAGGTTATATTACTTAAGACCAGTACATCTGTACGGTACCACACCTAATACCAATTTAAACCAATAAAGCTGGGGGTTCTATTTTTATAGAAAATCACTAAGGGACCACTCTGGTATTACTAATACACTTTTACAGTAAAAGTGCAGTAAAAAGTAAGGTTATATTACTCAAGACCAGTACATCTGTACGTTACCACACCTAATACCAAACTAAACCAATAAAGCTGGGGGTTCTAGTTTTATAGAAAATCACTAAAGGCTCACTCTGGTATTACTATTGTATTTCTACAGTAAAAGTACAGTAGAAAGTAAGGTTATATTACTCAAGACCAGTACATCTGTACGGTACCACGTCTAATACCAAACTAAACCAATAAAGCTGGGGGTTCTAGTTTTATAGAAAATCACTAAGGAACCACTCTGGTATTACTAATATACTTTTACAGTAAAAGTGCAGTAAAAAGTAAGGTTATATTACTCAAGACCAGTACATCTGTACGGTACCACACCCAATACCAAACTAAACCAATAAAGCTGGGGGTTCTAGTTTTATAGAAAATCACTAAAGGCTCACTCTGGTATTACTATTGTATTTCTACAGTAAAAGTACAGTAAAAAGTAAGGTTATATTACTCAAAACCAGTACGTCTGTACGGTACAACACCTAATACCAAACTAAACCAATAAAGCTGGGGGTTCTAGTTTTATAGAAAATCACTAAAGGCTTACTCTGGTATTACTATTGTATTTCTACAGTAAAAGTACAGTAAAAATAAGGTTATATTACTCAAGACCAGTACATCTGTACGGTACCACACCTAATACCAAACTAAACCAATAAAGCTGGAGGTTCTAGTTTTATAGAAACTAAAGGCTCACTCTGGTATTACTATTGTATTTCTACAGTAAAAGTACAGTAAAAAGTAAGGTTATATTACTCAAGACCAGTACATCTGTACAGTACCACACCTAATACCAAACTAAGATAATAAAGCTGGGGGTTCTAGTTTTAAAGAAAATCACTAAAGGCTCACTCTGGTATTACTATTGTATTTCTACAGTAAAAGTACAGTAAAAAGTAAGGTTATATTACTCAAGACCAGTAAATCTGTACGGTACCACACCTAATACCAAACTAAACCAATAAAGCTGGGGGTTCTAGTTTTATAGAAAATCACTAAGGAACCACTCTGGTATTACTAATATACTTTTACAGTAAAAGTGCAGTAAAAAGTAAGGTTATATTACTCAAGACCAGTACATCTGTACGGTACCACACCCAATACCAAACTAAACCAATAAAGCTGGGGGTTCTAGTTTTATAGAAAATCACTAAAGGCTCACTCTGGTATTACTATTGTATTTCTACAGTAAAAGTACAGTAAAAAGTAAGGTTATATTACTTAAGACTAGTACATCTGTACGGTACCACACCTAATACCAAACTAAACAAATAAAGTTGGGGGTTCTAGTTTTATAGAAAATCACTAAAGGCTCACTCTGGTATTACTATTGTATTTCTACAGTAAAAGTACAGTAAAAAGTAAGGTTATATTACTCAAGACCAGTACATCTGTACGGTACCACACCTAATACCAATTTAAACCAATAATGCTGGGGGTTCTATTTTTATAGAATATCTTTAAGGGACCACTCTTTTATTACTAATACACTTTTACATTAAAAGTGCAGTAAAAAGTAAGGTTATATTACTTAAGACTAGTACATCTGTATGGTACCGCACCTAATACCAAACTAAACCAATAAAGCTGGGGGTTCTAGTTTTATAGAAAATCACTAAATTCTCACTCTGGTATTACTATTGTATTTCTACAGTAAAAGTACAGTAAAAAGTAAGGTTATATTACTCAAGACCAGTACATCTGTACGGTACCACACCTAATACCAAACTAAACCAATAAAGCTGGGTTTCTAGTTTTATAGAAAATCACTAAAGGCTCACTCTGGTATCATAGTTGAGTAGCCTCCAAAATTAAAGACTAGTAAACATCATGCGGGAGAATAAAACTAAGCTATGTCAAAAGACGGAATTTGAAAGACATCCTGGGTCAAAGTGAGGTTAGAACACGTGGTCAAAAGTTTGGAATTTCCCGCCAAAACAGCCGCCATCTTGGAAAAGTGGCGTGGCCTACATCACGTGACTGATGACGTCATCGGTCACGTGACCAACATTTCCCGCCATAAACAATAGAAAAAAGCAAAGGGAATCAGAAAAAGTAAATTCTGATTTACTTTGCTAGATTTACTTTGAATTTACTTTGATTTACTTTGCTCCGCAAAATTTACTTTGCTCCGCAAAATTTACTTTTTCTGAATTTTAAGATAAGATAAGATAAGAAAGATAAGATAAGATAAGATAAGATAAGAAAGATAAGATAAGATAAGATAAGAAAAAGTTCAGAATTTAATTTACTTTTTCAGAATTTTTTCTGTTTTCTTTTGTTTTTTTAATTTTTTCTTTTTTTCCCTTTGCTTTTTTCTATTGTTTATGGCGGGAAATGTTGGTCACGTGACCGATGACGTCATCAGTCACGTGATGTAGGCCACGCCCCTTTTCCAAGATGGCGGCTGTTTTGGCGGGAAATTCCAAACTTTTGACCACGTGTTCTAACCTCACTTTGACCCAGGATGTCTTTCAAATTCCGTCTTTTGACATAGCTTAGTTTTATTCTCCCGCATGATGTTTACTAGTCTTTCATTTTGGAGGCTACTCAACTATAATACCAGAGTGAGCCTTTAGTGATTTTCTATAAAACTAGAAACCCAGCTTTATTGGTTTAGTTTGGTATTAGGTGTGGTACCGTACAGATATACTGGTCTTGAGTAATATAACCTTACTTTTTACTGTACTTTTACTGTAGAAATACAATAGTAATACCAGAGTGAGAATTTAGTGATTTTCTATAAAACTAGAACCCCCAGCTTTATTGGTTTAGTTTGGTATTAGGTGCGGTACCGTACAGATGTACTAGTCTTAAGTAATATAACCTTACTTTTTAGTGCACTTTTAATGTAAAAGTGTATTAGTAATACCAGAGTGGTCCCTTAGTGATTTTCTATAAAAATAGAACCCCCAGCTTTATTGGTTTAAATTGGTATTAGGTGTGGTACCGTACAGATGTACTGGTCTTGAGTAATATAACCTTACTTTTTACTGTACTTTTACTGTAGAAATACAATAGTAATACCAGAGTGAGCCTTTAGTTAATTTCTATAAAACTAGAACCCCCAGCTTTATTGGTTTAGTTTGGTATTAGGTGTGGTACCGTACAGATTTACTGGTCTTGAGTAATATAACCTTACTTTTTACTGTACTTTTACTGTAGAAATACAATAGTAATACCAGAGTGAGCCTTTAGTGATTTTCTATAAAACTAGAACCCCCAGCTTTATTATCTTAGTTTGGTATTAGGTGTGGTACTGTACAGATGTACTGGTCTTGAGTAATATAACCTTACTTTTTACTGTACTTTTACTGTAGAAATACAATAGTAATACCAGAGTGAGCCTTTAGTGATTTTCTATAAAACTAGAACCTCCAGCTTTATAGGTTTAGTTTGGTATTAGGTGTGGTACCGTACAGATGTACTGGTCTTGAGTAATATAACCTTACTTTTTACTGTACTTTTACTGTAGAAATACAATAGTAATACCAGAGTAAGCCTTTAGTGATTTTCTATAAAACTAGAACCCCCAGCTTTATTGGTTTAGTTTGGTATTAGGTGTTGTACCGTACAGACGTACTGGTCTTGAGTAACATAACCTTACTTTTTACTGTACTTTTACTGTAGAAATACAATAGTAATACCAGAGTGAGCCTTTAGTGATTTTCTATAAAACTAGAACCCCCAGCTTTATTGGTTTAGTTTGGTATTGGGTGTGGTACCGTACAGATGTACTGGTCTTGAGTAATATAACCTTACTTTTTACTGCACTTTTACTGTAAAAGTATATTAGTAATACCAGAGTGGTTCCTTAGTGATTTTCTATAAAACTAGAACCCCAGCTTTATTGGTTTAGTTTGGTATTAGACGTGGTACCGTACAGATGTACTGGTCTTGAGTAATATAACCTTGTTTTTTACTGTACTTTTACTGTAGAAATACAATAGTAATACCAGAGTGAGCCTTTAGTGATTTTCTATAAAACTAGAACCCCCAGCTTTATTGGTTTAGTTTGGTATTAGGTGTGGTACCGTACAGATGTACTGGTCTTGAGTAATATAACCTTACTTTTTACCGTACTTTTACTGTAAAAGTATATTAGTAATACCAGAGTGGTCCCTTAGTGATTTTCTATAAAAATAGAACCCCAGCTTTATTGGTTTAAATTGGTATTAGGTGTGGTACCGTACAGATGTACTGGTCTTGAGTAATATAACCTTATATTTACTGTACTTTTACTGTAGAAATACAATAGTAATACCAGAGTGAGAATTTAGTGATTTTCTATAAAACTAGAACCCCCAGCTTTAATGGCCTAGTTTGGTATTAGGTGTGGTACCGTACAGATGTACTGGTCTTGAGTAATATAACCTTACTTTTTACTGTACTTTTACTGTAGAAATACAATAGTAATACCAGAGTGAGCCTTTAGTGATTTTCTATAAAACTAGAACCTCCAGCTTTATTGGTTTAGTTTGGTATTAGGTGTGGTACCGTACAGATGTACTGGTCTTGAGTAATATAACCTTACTTTTTACTGTACTTTTACTGTAGAAATACAATAGTAATACCAGAGTAAGCCTTTAGTGATTTTCTATAAAATTAGAACCCCCAGCTTTATTGGTTAGTTTGGTATTAGGTGTTGTACCGTACAGATGTACTGGTCTTGAGTAATATAACCTTACTTTTTCTGTACTTTTACTGTAGAAATACAATAATAATACCAGAGTGAGCCTTAAGTGATTTTCTATAAAACTAGAACCCCCAGCTTTATTGGTTTAGTTTGGTATTGGGTGTGGTACCGTACAGATGTACTGGTCTTGAGTAATATAACCTTACTTTTTACTGCACTTTTACTGTAAAAGTATATTAGTAATACCAGAGTGGTTCCTTAGTGATTTTCTATAAAACTAGAACCCCCAGCTTTATTGGTTTAGTTTGGTATTAGACGTGGTACCGTACAGATGTACTGGTCTTGAGTAATATAACCTTACTTTTTACTGTACTTTTACTGTAGAAATACAATAGTAATACCAGAGTGAGCCTTTAGTGATTTTCTATAAAACTAGAACCCCCAACTTTATTTGTTTAGTTTGGTATTAGGTGTGGTACCGTACAGATGTACTAGTCTTAAGTAATATAACCTTACTTTTTACTGCACTTTTAATGTAAAAGTGTATTAGTAATACCAGAGTGGTCCCTTAGTGATTTTCTATAAAAATAGAACCCCCAGCTTTATTGGTTTAAATTGGTATTAGGTGTGGTACGGTACAGATGTACTGGTCTTGAGTAATATAACCTTACTTTTTACTGTACTTTTACTGTAGAAATACAATAGTAATACCAGAGTGAGCCATTAGTGATTTTATATAAAACTAGAACCCCCAGCTTTATTGGTTTAGTTTGGTATTAGGTGTGGTACCGTACAGATTTACTGGTCTTAAGCAATATAACCTTACTTTTTACTGTACTTTTACTGTAGAAATACAATAGTAATACCAAAGTGTGCCTTTAGTGATTTTCTATAAAACTAGAACCTCCAGCTTTATTGGTTTAGTTTGGTATTAGGTGTGGTACCGTACAGATGTACTGGTCTTGAGTAATATAACCTTACTTTTTACTGTACTTTTACTGTAGAAATACAATAGTAATACCAGAGTGTGCCTTTAGTGATTTTCTATAAAACTAGAACCTCCAGCTTTATTGGTTTAGTTTGGTATTAGGTGTGGTACCGTACAGATGTACTGGTCTTGAGTAATATAACCTTACTTTTTACTGTACTTTTACTGTAGAAATACAATAGTAATACCAGAGTGTGCCTTTAGTGATTTTCTATAAAACTAGAACCTCCAGCTTTATTGGTTTAGTTTGGTATTAGGTGTGGTACCGTACAGATGTACTGGTCTTGAGTAATATAACCTTACTTTTTACTGTACTTTTACTGTAGAAATACAATAGTAATACCAGAGTAAGCCTTTAGTGATTTTCTATAAAACTAGAACCCCAAGCTTTATTGGTTTAGTTTGGTATTAGGTGTTGTACCGTACAGACGTACTGGTTTCGAGTAATATAACCTTACTTTTTACTGTACTTTTACTGTAGAAATACAATAGTAATACCAGAGTGAGTCTTTAGTGATTTTTTATAAAACTAGAACCCCCAGCTTTATTGGTTTAGTTTGGTATTGGGTGTGGTACCGTACAGATGTACTGGTCTTGAGTAATATAACCTTACTTTTTACTGTACTTTTACTGTAGAAATACAATAGTAATACCATAGTGAGCCTTTAGTGATTTTCTATAAAACTAGAACCCCCAGCTTTATTGGTTTAGTTTGGTATTAGGTGTGGTACCGTACAGATGTACTGGTCTTGAGTAATATAACCTTACTTTTTACCGTACTTTTACTGTAAAAGTATATTAGTAATACCAGAGTGGTCCCTTAGTGATTTTCTATAAAAATAGAACCCCAGCTTTATTGGTTTAAATTGGTATTAGGTGTGGTACCGTACAGATGTACTGGTCTTGAGTAATATAACCTTACTTTTTACTGTACTTTTACTGTAGAAATACAATAGTAATACCAGAGTGAGAATTTAGTGATTTTCTATAAAACTAGAAAACCCCGCTTTATTGGTTTAGTTTGGTATTAGGTGCGGTACCATACAGATGTACTAGTCTTGAGTAATATAACCTTACTTTTTACTGCACTTTTACTGTAAAAGTGTATTAGTAATACCAGAGTGGTCCCTTAGTGATTTTCTATAAAAATAGAACCCCCAGCTTTATTGGTTTAAATTGGTATTAGGTGTGGTACCGTACAGATGTACTGGTCTTAAGTAATATAACCTTACTTTTTACTGTACTTTTACTGTAGAAATACAATAGTAATACCAGAGTGAGCCTTTAGTGATTTTCTATAAAACTAGAACCCCCAACTTTATTGGTTTAGTTTAGTATTAGGTGTGGTACCATACAGATGTACTGGTCTTGAGTAATATAACCTTACTTTTTACTGTACTTTTACTGTAGAAATACAATAGTAATACCAGAGTGAGCCTTTAGTGATTTTCTATAAAACTAGAACCCCCAGCTTTATTGGTTTAGTTTGGTATTAGGTGTGGTACCGTACAAATGTACTGGTCTTGAGTAATATAACCTTACTTTTTACTGTACTTTTACTGTAGAAATACAATAGTAATACCAGAGTGAGCCTTTAGTTATTTTCTATAAAATTAGAACCCCCAGCTTTATTGGTTTAGTTTGGTATTAGGTGTGGTACCGTACAGATTTACTGGTCTTGAGTAATATAACTTTACTTTTTACTGTACTTTTACTGTTGAAATACAATAGTAATACCAGAGTGAGCCTTTAGTTATTTTCTATAAAACTAGAACCCACAGCTTTAATGGCCTAGTTTGGTATTAGGTGTGGTACCGTACAGATGTACTGGTCTTGAGTAATATAACCTTACTTTTTACTGTACTTTTACTGGAGAAATACAATAGTAATACCAGAGTGAGTCTTTAGTGATTTTTTATAAAACTAGAACCCCCAGCTTTATTGGTTTAGTTTGGTATTGGGTGTGGTACCGTACAGATGTACTGGTCTTGAGTAATATAACCTTACTTTTTACTGTACTTTTACTGTAGAAATACAATAGTAATACCAGAGTGAGCCTTTAGTGATTTTCTATAAAACTAGAACCCCCAACTTTATTTGTTTAGTTTGGTATTAGGTGTGGTACCGTACAGATGTACTAGTCTTAAGTAATATAACCTTACTTTTTACTGCACTTTTAATGTAAAAGTGTATTAGTAATACCAGAGTGGTCCCTTAGTGATTTTCTATAAAAATAGAACCCCCAGCTTTATTGGTTTAAATTGGTATTAGGTGTGGTACGGAACAGATGTACTGGTCTTGAGTAATATAACCTTACTTTTTACTGTACTTTTACTGTAGAAATACAATAGTAATACCAGAGTGAGCCTTTAGTTAATTTCTATAAAACTAGAA
>JAQYXR010000699.1:0-63596 GCA_030545055.2 Neoaliturus tenellus
GATCTTAGGTTGAAATAACGAAAACTTAAATTTTACCTATAGTCACTCTTGACTTAGAAATATTCTGTCAACTCGCAAATTTTAGTTAAAATTGTTAAAGTTTCCCAAATTTATAAGATAAGCTTAAACACTCTAAAATACGCTGAAACATGTAAATCCGAAATCCCAGACTGAAATATTAAATAATAAAAAAGTTTGGTTTCGTATGGGCACTCGGGACTTTAACGAATTTTCCAACACCAAGCATAAAAATGACTATCTTTTAAGAAATCAATTTTACAATTAATAACTAGATCGCTTTAATACACTCTGAAACGCGAAAAGCCAAGACCTTAGGTAGAAATAACGAAAACTTAAATTTTACCTATAGTCATTCCTGACTTAGAAATATTCTATCAGTCAACTCGCAAATTTCAGTAAAAATTGTTAAAGTTTTACAAATTTTTAAGATTGTCTTAAACAGTCTGAAATACGCTAAAACATGTAAATCCGAAATCCTAGACTGAAATACTGAATAATAAAAAGTTTGGTTTCGTATGGACACTCGGGACTCTGACGAATTTTCCAACACCCTGCATAAAAATGACTCTTTTGTAAAATCGATTTTGTGAAAACAAGTTAAATCGCTTTAATACACTCTGAAACGTGAAAAGCCAAGACCTTAGGTTAAAATAATGAAAACTTAAATTTTACCTATAGTCTCTGTTTACTTAGAGAAATATTCTATCAGTCAACTCGCAAATTTTAGTGGAAATTGTTAGTTTTTCAAATTTTTAAGATAAGCTTAAACACTCTAAAAAACGCTGAAACATGTAAATCCGAAATCCCAGACTGAAATACTGAATAATAAAAAAGTTTGGTTTCGTATGGGCACTCGGGACTCGAATTTTCCTACACCCAGCATAAAAATGACTATCTTTTAAGAAATCAATTTTACAATTAATAGCTAGATCGCTTTAATACACTCTGAAACGCGAAAAGCCAAGACCTTAGGTAGAAATAACGAAAACTTAAATTTTACCTATAGTCATTCCTGACTTAAAAATATTCTATCAGTCAACTCGCAAATTTTAGTAAAAATTGTTAAAGTTTTTCAAATTTTTAAGATAAGCTTAAACACTCTAAAATGCACTGAAACATGTAAATCCGAAATCCCAGACTGAAATATTGAATAATAAAAAAGTTTGGTTTTGTATGGGCACTCAGGACTCTAACGAATTTTCCAACACCCAGCATAAATATGACTATCTTTTAGGAAATCAATTTTACAATTAATAGCTAGATCGCTTTAATACACTCTGAAATGTGAAAAGCCAAGACCTTAGGTAGAAATAACGAAAACTTAAATTTTACCTATAGTCATTCCTGACTTGAAATATTCTATCAGTCAACTCGCAAATTTCCGGAAAAATTTGTTAAGTTTTACAAATTTTTAAGATTGTTTTAAACACTCTAAAATACGCTGAAACATGTAAATCCGAAATCCCAGACTGAAATACTGAATAATAAAAAGTTTGGTTTCGTATGGACACTCAGGACTCTGACGAATTTTCCAACACCCAGCATAAAAATGACTCTTTTGTAAAATCGATTTTGTGAAAACAAGTTAAATCGCTTTAATACACTCTGAAACGTGAAAATCCAAGACCGTAGGTTAAAATAATGAAAACTTAAATTTTACCTATAGTCTCTCTTTACTTAAAGAAATATTCTATCAGTCAACTCGCAAATTTTAGTGGAAATTGTTAGTTTTTCAAATTTTTAAGATAAGCTTAAACACTCTAAAATACGCTGAAACATGTAAATCCGAAATCCCAGACTGAAATACTGAATAATAAAAAAGTTTGGTTTCGTATGGGCACTCGGGACTCGAATTTTCCTACACCCAGCATAAAAATGACTATCTTTTAAGAAATCAATTTTACAATTAATAGCTAGATCGCTTTAATACACTCTGAAACGCGAAAAGCCAAGACCTTAGGTAGAAATAACGAAAACTTAAATTTTACCTATAGTCACTCCTGACTTAGAAATATTCTATCAGTCAACTCGCAAATTTTAGTGAAAAATTATTAAAGTTTCTCAAGTTTTTAAGATAAGCTTAAACACTCTAAAATACGCTGAAACATGTAAATCCGAAATCCCAGACTGAAATACTGAATAATAAAAAAGGTTGGTTTCGTATGGGCACTCGGGACTCTAACGAATTTTCCTACACCCAGCATAAAAATGACTATCTTTTAAGAAATCAATTTTGCAATTACTAGCTAGATCGCTTTAATACACTCTGAAACGCAAAAAGCCAAGATCTTAGGTTGAAATAACGAAAACTTAAATTTTACCTATAGTCACTCTTGACTTAGAAATATTCTGTCAACTCGCAAATTTTAGTTAAAATTGTTAAAGTTTCCCAAATTTATAAGATAAGCTTAAACACTCTAAAATACGCTGAAACATGTAAATCCGAAATCCCAGACTGAAATATCAAATAATAAAAAAGTTTGGTTTCGTATGGGCACTCGGGACTTTAACGAATTTTCCAACACCAAGCATAAAAATGACTATCTTTTAAGAAATCAATTTTACAATTAATAACTAGATCGCTTTAATACACTCTGAAACGCGAAAAGCCAAGACCTTAGGTAGAAATAACGAAAACTTAAATTTTACCTATAGTCATTCCTGACTTAGAAATATTCTATCAGTCAACTCGCAAATTTCAGTAAAAATTGTTAAAGTTTTACAAATTTTTAAGATTGTCTTAAACACTCTGAAATACGCTAAAACATGTAAATCCGAAATCCTAGACTGAAATACTGAATAATAAAAAGTTTGGTTTCGTATGGACACTCGGGACTCTGACGAATTTTCCAACACCCAGCATAAAAATGACTCTTTTGTAAAATCGATTTTGTGAAAACAAGTTAAATCGCTTTAATACACTCTGAAACGTGAAAAGCCAAGACCTTAGGTTAAAATAATGAAAACTTAAATTTTACCTATAGTCTCTCTTTACTTAGAGAAATATTCTATCAGTCAACTCGCAAATTTTAGTGGAAATTGTTAGTTTTTCAAATTTTTAAGATAAGCTTAAACACTCTAAAAAACGCTGAAACATGTAAATCCGAAATCCCAGACTGAAATACTGAATAATAAAAAAGTTTGGTTTCGTATGGGCACTCGGGACTCGAATTTTCCTACACCCAGCATAAAAATGACTATCTTTTAAGAAATCAATTTTACAATTAATAGCTAGATCGCTTTAATACACTCTGAAACGCGAAAAGCCAAGACCTTAGGTAGAAATAACGAAAACTTAAATTTTACCTATAGTCATTCCTGACTTAAAAATATTCTATCAGTCAACTCGCAAATTTTAGTAAAAATTGTTAAAGTTTTTCAAATTTTTAAGATAAGCTTAAACACTCTAAAATGCACTGAAACATGTAAATCCGAAATCCCAGACTGAAATATTGAATAATAAAAAAGTTTGGTTTTGTATGGGCACTCGGGACTCTGACGAATTTTCCAACACCCAGCATAAATATGACTATCTTTTAGGAAATCAATTTTACAATTAATAGCTAGATCGCTTTAATACACTCTGAAATGTGAAAAGCCAAGACCTTAGGTAGAAATAACGAAAACTTAAATTTTACCTATAGTCATTCCTGACTTGAAATATTCTATCAGTCAACTCGCAAATTTCCGGAAAAATTTGTTAAGTTTTACAAATTTTTAAGATTGTTTTAAACACTCTAAAATACGCTGAAACATGTAAATCCGAAATCCCAGACTGAAATACTGAATAATAAAAAGTTTGGTTTCGTATGGACACTCAGGACTCTGACGAATTTTCCAACACCCAGCATAAAAATGACTCTTTTGTAAAATCGATTTTGTGAAAACAAGTTAAATCGCTTTAATACACTCTGAAACGTGAAAATCCAAGACCGTAGGTTAAAATAATGAAAACTTAAATTTTACCTATAGTCTCTCTTTACTTAAAGAAATATTCTATCAGTCAACTCGCAAATTTTAGTGGAAATTGTTAGTTTTTCAAATTTTTAAGATAAGCTTAAACACTCTAAAATACGCTGAAACATGTAAATCCGAAATCCCAGACTGAAATACTGAATAATAAAAAAGTTTGGTTTCGTATGGGCACTCGGGACTCGAATTTTCCTACACCCAGCATAAAAATGACTATCTTTTAAGAAATCAATTTTACAATTAATAGCTAGATCGCTTTAATACACTCTGAAACGCGAAAAGCCAAGACCTTAGGTAGAAATAACGAAAACTTAAATTTTACCTATAGTCACTCCTGACTTAGAAATATTCTATCAGTCAACTCGCAAATTTTAGTGAAAAATTATTAAAGTTTCTCAAGTTTTTAAGATAAGCTTAAACACTCTAAAATACGCTGAAACATGTAAATCCGAAATCCCAGACTGAAATACTGAATAATAAAAAAGGTTGGTTTCGTATGGGCACTCGGGACTCTAACGAATTTTCCTACACCCAGCATAAAAATGACTATCTTTTAAGAAATCAATTTTGCAATTACTAGCTAGATCGCTTTAATACACTCTGAAACGCAAAAAGCCAAGATCTTAGGTTGAAATAACGAAAACTTAAATTTTACCTATAGTCACTCTTGACTTAGAAATATTCTGTCAACTCGCAAATTTTAGTTAAAATTGTTAAAGTTTCCCAAATTTATAAGATAAGCTTAAACACTCTAAAATACGCTGAAACATGTAAATCCGAAATCCCAGACTGAAATATCAAATAATAAAAAAGTTTGGTTTCGTATGGGCACTCGGGACTTTAACGAATTTTCCAACACCAAGCATAAAAATGACTATCTTTTAAGAAATCAATTTTACAATTAATAACTAGATCGCTTTAATACACTCTGAAACGCGAAAAGCCAAGACCTTAGGTAGAAATAACGAAAACTTAAATTTTACCTATAGTCATTCCTGACTTAGAAATATTCTATCAGTCAACTCGCAAATTTCAGTAAAAATTGTTAAAGTTTTACAAATTTTTAAGATTGTCTTAAACACTCTGAAATACGCTAAAACATGTAAATCCGAAATCCTAGACTGAAATACTGAATAATAAAAAGTTTGGTTTCGTATGGACACTCGGGACTCTGACGAATTTTCCAACACCCAGCATAAAAATGACTCTTTTGTAAAATCGATTTTGTGAAAACAAGTTAAATCGCTTTAATACACTCTGAAACGTGAAAAGCCAAGACCTTAGGTTAAAATAATGAAAACTTAAATTTTACCTATAGTCTCTCTTTACTTAGAGAAATATTCTATCAGTCAACTCGCAAATTTTAGTGGAAATTGTTAGTTTTTCAAATTTTTAAGATAAGCTTAAACACTCTAAAAAACGCTGAAACATGTAAATCCGAAATCCCAGACTGAAATACTGAATAATAAAAAAGTTTGGTTTCGTATGGGCACTCGGGACTCGAATTTTCCTACACCCAGCATAAAAATGACTATCTTTTAAGAAATCAATTTTACAATTAATAGCTAGATCGCTTTAATACACTCTGAAACGCGAAAAGCCAAGACCTTAGGTAGAAATAACGAAAACTTAAATTTTACCTATAGTCATTCCTGACTTAAAAATATTCTATCAGTCAACTCGCAAATTTTAGTAAAAATTGTTAAAGTTTTTCAAATTTTTAAGATAAGCTTAAACACTCTAAAATGCACTGAAACATGTAAATCCGAAATCCCAGACTGAAATATTGAATAATAAAAAAAATTGGTTTTGTATGGGCACTCAGGACTCTAACGAATTTTCCAACACCCAGCATAAATATGACTATCTTTTAGGAAATCAATTTTACAATTAATAGCTAGATCGCTTTAATACACTCTGAAACGCGAAAAGCCAAGACCTTAGGTAGAAATAACGAAAACTTAAATTTTACCTATAGTCACTCCTGACTTAGAAATATTCTATCAGTCAACTCGCAAATTTTAGTGAAAAATTATTAAAGTTTCTCAAGTTTTTAAGATAAGCTTAAACACTCTAAAATACGCTGAAACATGTAAATCCGATATCCCAGACTGAAATATTGAATAATAAAAAAGTTTGGTTTCGTATGGGCACTCGGAACTCTAACAAATCTTCCAACACCCAGCATAAAATGACTATCTTTTAAGAAATCAATTTTTTAATTAATAGCTAAATCGCTTTAATACACTCTGAAATGTGAAAATCCAAGACCGTTGTTGAAATAACGAAAAACTAAATTTTACGTATAGTCACAATTGTTAAAGTCCCCAAGGTCATCGCAATTCCCCCCACCACTTTCTTTATACCTAAGGCACACCTAGCCGTACGGTCAGTCGCTCTGCGACTGTCATGGGGTGCGCATTGGTGTTGGCACTCTGCTGTAAGGTTTAAGTTAAAACTTAGGATTTATCATGTACAACAATAAAAAAGTAGCAAATTATAACATTTTAGCCAGTTCAATGTTACCACACTTACACTTATTTGGCAAAAACATAAAACTGTTGTACCATGAGTAAATTTTTCTAAGTGTTGGTTCAAACCTGGGGGTACTTCTGTTGAGATGGAAACTTTAACTCTGATCGTACCAAGAGTAAATATTTCTAAGTGTTTGCTTAAACCTTTAGGTAGTTCAACGCGCCGGGACGGACTGCGAGCCGGCTGTGAGCGGGCCGCCTTATATCCCCACCAGCCAAGGGGGGGGGGGCCTCACTTCTCGTCCGGAGCAAAAAAATTTTGGTCAAGGTCACGAAAAATAAAAATAAAAAAAGTCGGGGGGGGTGGGGGGGGTTCACTTCTCGTATGGAGCAAAAAAATTTTGGTCAAGGTCACGAAAAATAAAAATAAAAAAAGTCGTGGGGGGGGTTCACTTCTCATCTGGAGCTAAAAAGTTTTGGTCAAGGTCATGAAAAATAAAAATTTAAAAAGTCGGGGGGGGGTTCACTTCTCGTACGGAGCAAACAAGTTTTGGTCAAGGTCATGAAAAATAAAAATTAAAAAAGTCGGGGGGGGGGAGTTCTCACTTCTCGTCCGGAGCAAAAAAGTTTTGGTCAAGTTCACGAAAAATAAAAATTAAAAATGTCGGGTGGCGGGGGGGTTCACTTCTCATCTGGAGCTAAAAAGTTTTGGTCAAGGTCATGAAAAATAGAAATTAAAAAAGTCGGGGGGGGGGTTCACTTCTCATCCGGAGCAAAAAAGTTTTTTTTCAAGGTCACGAAAAATAAAAATTAAAAAAGTCGGGGGGGGGGGGTTCACTTTTCTGTTGGCACTACAATCGAGTCCCTAGGCTGCGCAGCGACGCTCCGTCAGTCTTTCCACAACTCGCGTGCAGTGCACATCGCTGTTCTCCATCTCTATTAATGTAAGTTACAAGTTTTAGCCTCAAGGTCACCACACTTTAACTCTGAGACTACATCGACTAATCCTATTTTCTATGTTTTGTGTCAAGGGCACGGGACTTAGAAATATTTTCGTTGGGGGGGGGGGGGTTCACTTCCCGTCTTGAGCCTAAAATGTTTGGTCAAGGTCATGAAAATAAAAAAATTAAAAAAATAGGGGTTTGGATAGATATTTGGAACAATCCTAAGCACAGTCAAACTAATAAACATGTGCATTTAAGGTAGCACCAAAACGGTGCTACCACACTTTGGCTCTATCTCGTCGAAATTCACTCCAAGTCCTCAAGGTCACGAGGACTCTGAAGAGTAGTCTCTCTACTCTTTGACTTTTTTTAAAAAAAAACTCCGTTTGAATGACCTTGAGATTTCCCCCACCACTTCCCATATGCCTAGAATACGTGAGGTCTGGCAGTCAGTCGCTCACCGACTGTCGTAGGGTGCACATCTGTATCGTGCACTCTGCTGTGCGGTTTTGAATTAAAGTTTTGATTTTAACCAGTTCAAGGTCACCACACTTAAACTATGGCAAAAACATCAAATTGTTGTACAAAGAGTAACTTTTTCTAAGTGTTGGCTCAAACCTGGAGGTACTTCGGATAAATCTTTGAAACAGCCTCAAGGTCATCACACTCTAACATATACATTTAAGGTAGCTCCAAAACAGTGCTACCTGACTTGTCGTTTTTAACTTTCACAATTTTTTTAATCGTCACAATTTCCCCCACCACTTCCCATATGCCTAGAGTACGCAAGGTCTGAGAGTCAGTCGCTCGCCGACTGTCATGGGGTGCGCATCTGTATCATGCACTCCACTGTGCGGTTTTAAATTAAAGTTTTCATTTTAACCAGTTCAAGGTCAACACACTTAAACTATGGAAACAACATCAAATTGTTGTACAAAGAGTAATTTTTCTAAGTGTTGGCTCAAACCTGGAGGTACTTTGGATAAATCTTTGAAACAGTCTCAAGGTTATCACACTTTAACTCTGGGACGATATCGACTTGTAGTATTTTAGTGTTTTGACTCAAGGTCACCACACTTAAACTCTGGCAAATACACATTAAACAGTTTTACTAGTAAATTTTTCTAAGTGTTAACTCAAACCTGAAGATTCTTTGGATACATCTTTAAAGACAATCCTAAGTCCCGAGTTTACAGTCAACCTCAAGGTCATAACACTTTAACATGTACATTTAAGGTAGCACCAAAACGGTGCCCCCTTGTTTGAGATTTAAAAGTTTCCCAAGATCATCACAATTTCCCCCACCACTTCCCATATACCTAGAGTACACAGAGCCGGACAGTCAGTCGCTCGGTGACTGTCGTAGGGTGTGCATCGGTGTCGGCACTCTGTTGTTCGGTTTTCAAAGGTCACATTCATGGCAAATTGGGAGACCTGGCTCGGTTCAATGACCTCTGAGGAGTGACACATGATGGTTTAGGCATAGTCACGTCGCAAACTCGAGCTTGACTTGGCACTTTTGCTGTTTCTAGTCGCATATTCGCTCCAAGTCATCAAGGTCACGAGGACTCTGACTGAAACTCGGAGCGTAGTGTGAGAAACGGCAAAAGTGCCAAAAAATTTTAAGTTTCGGCGTGACCTTGACCTTCATGGTGACAATGACGTCATATTGATGATGTAATGGGTGGTGACGTCATCAGCACGTCATTTCTGTGACGTCATGGGTGTGACGTCATAGTGATGACGTCATTGACGGTGACGTCATCGATGATGCAATCGATGACGTCATCGGTGACGTCATCGGTGATGACATCATCATGACTCAGCACATTCCTCAGGGGTCATTGAACTGGCCCAGGTCTCTCAATTTCCCACTACTAAGGTTAAAAAATCCGTTGAAGATCGTAAAATATCTTCGCACAGCATGTGAAAAATCACATGAAGATTAATAATGTATTATGTTATTTTTTAAATGATTTTAAACATATTTCAATTGACACTTATTCTCTTTGACTAACGATATTATATTTTGTCTACTAAGGTGTGTTACAAAGTAAATTAATTGAAGGAGCAATATTCAATAGCCTCCCATAATCATAAAACTGACAAGTTATCTATACAGAATGTAGATTATTATGAACAACTTGTTGGAACAACACAGTCTAATGAAGTTCCATGTGGTTGTTGGTTAGAAATTTCGTTTACATTTTTAATTGTGCTTTATTTTTTTACCTTTTGTATATAAAATATGTTAAATAATGAGGAAGAAATTGAATTGTAAAAACATATATAATTTTGGAAATAAACACTGTGCAGATAATGTTTTTGTGAAAGTAGGCTGTTTAAATAGTTCCTTTCAAAACAGTGCTAACCTTAAAAGTAATGAAAACCCTCGATAGAAAATATTTGTGAGTTCACAAGTGAACTTTTGGGACTCATATTAGTGTAAGTAGTTATTCATGTACTCTTTCTTATGAAATTCATCGAAAAGTATTATTGACACCATCTATATGATTTTTATTTATCTTAATTACGACTTAAAAATCTTGGAATGTATTTGAAATATTTTGAAGGTGTCAAATCTCTATGTATAAAGATACTTTGTAGAGTAGAGAGTGATTTTTCTGTAAGGAGTATATATAGTCCGGGGAAGTTAGCATTTCAATCTGACAAAATTAATAACAAAACAAAACCACTTGGGACGTGTTTGGCATGGTCCCCTGATCATTTTGTGAAAATTCCCAACTTTTCCCACTTTGGCATTAGTAGTGGAAAAAGGGGGCTGCTGGCTCACTTCAAGGTCACCTGAGGGATGACGTCATCGAGGTCAATGACCTCACCGATGACGTCATCGATGACGTCATCGATGACGCAATCGATGACGTCATCACCAATGACGTCACATACATGACGTCACACCCATGACGTCACAGAAATGACGTGCTGATGACGTCATCACCCCTTACGTCACCAAAATGACGTCATCGATGTCACAAAGGTCAAGGTCACGCTGAAACCTAAAATTTTTTGGCACTTTTGCTGTTTCTCGCACTACGCTCCGAGTTTCAGTCCGGTTCCCATGACCTTGACGACTTGGAGCGAAATTAGACGAGAAACAGCAAAAGTGCTGAGGAAACTGCAAGTTTGCAACGTGACTCTGCCTAAACCGTCATGTGACACCGCTCGGGTGACCTTGAAGTGAGCCAGCAGCCCCCTTTAGACCAGTACTACAACCGCGATGTGCACCCTACGACAGACACCGAGCGACTGACTGTCCGGCCCCGCGCACTCTAGGTATATGGGAAGTGGTGGGGGAACTGCGATGACCTCGGGAAACTTGAAAATGTCAAGCCAGGTAGCACCGTTTTGGTGCTACCTTAAATTTACATGTTAAAGTGTGATGACCTTGAGGTTGACTGTGAACCTGGGGCTTAGGATTGTGTTTAACAGCTTGACGTTTTCGCCAGAGTTCAAGTGTGGTGACATTGAACTGGTTAAAATCAAAACTGCACAGCAGACTGCACAACACGGATGTGCATCCTACGACAGCCGCCGAGCGACTGACCTCCGGGCCCTGCGTACTCTAGATATATAGGGAAGTGGTGGGGGAAATATTAAGGTCATTTAAACGGAGTTTAAAAAAAGTCAAAGAGTAGAAAGACTACTCTTGTGAGTCTATAGCGATTTCATTGATAGTGAGTGCTTCGGTATGCCAAGTTGATCTGTATTGACACGCTCCTAAATAATGTTTGCAAAAACCTGCAAAATGATTGTTGCACAATTTGCAGCCAGTTAGCTGTTTTAGTTTGAATTCAATGCAACGTTCAGGGCAGCAAGTGTACTTATGCCCTCTCATTTGGTACACATGGAATGTCTTCAACTTCGGTTTCGGCTTCTTCCAAGACTTGCACTTACACATGCACTGACCAAAAGCTTCACATGTTCTACAAGCCAGACCATCCACCACATCAATGTCATTTGGCCATGAAAAACATTTCTGTTCGCAACAGTAGTTGAGTTGACTGTCCATGTTGCTGCGGTGAAGGTGCGCGATGAAATGATGCTGTAGTCAGTGAGAGTGCACCTTAAATAAACTCAGTGGAGGGGGAAAGGTCAAGGTCATTCAAACGGAGTTTTAAAAAAGATGACTAGTTGTCCTCCTCGTCCGTCGTACTTGGAGAGCTGTCAGACGAAGAGCCCCGCGCAGGTGCTCTCCAGATGAAATGTATATCTATTTGAAAGCGCAGGCCTGGATCTTGTACCATCAACTCCTTTAATCTATTACATACCAATTCCACTTTGTACACATTGTTAATAATCAACACCCAAGGCTTCGGCTGAACATAACGTGTAGTTGAGTCAGCCTCGCAGACAGTTACACCTTCCGGTGATATTGGAGTGTATAAATGTGTAAAATCTCGTTGCTGAGGCTGGCTTGAAGTTGAAGGTTCTGTGCCGACCCTGGTTGCATCAAAATTCAAATCCATTCTACATTCAAGAGGTACAGGGTTCCCGTTTAATACATTGAGTAATTTTTGATACAAGACTTCCACTTCTGTCGCATCCTGTAAATGAACAGTCCACCGCAAGGGAAATGCTTCGTCCGTAGTGGAGTCAACTTGAGAAAGAGTTCTTTCCGCCATGGCAGCTAAGCAAGGAATGAGGTGAGCTGCAGTCAGTTGTAACATTATCGAAAAGTAGAGGGGGAAATTTCAAGATCATTTAAAATTGGGTTTTAAAAAAGAAAGGAGTGGAGGGGAAAGTTCAAGGTCGTTCCAACATCAGTAGTGGAGTCAGCTTGGCTGATGGTGTTGTCCGCCATGGTTGCTTGTCGAACAAGGAATGACGGGTGATGTGATACTCATGCAGGAACATGGTGAAGTGGTGGGGGAAGTTTCAAGGTCATCCAAACGGAGTTTTAAAAAAAGGAAAACCTACAAAGTAACATTGAAACTTTCCAACTGATGGTGGCGGGCGTTTTCTTCTGCAACCTTGCCGACACATGTGACTATACCATATAGTATGAAAAGTATAACCATAATAAGGCCGAACAATAAAAGATAGCCGTTGACTATCATGATATTTTCTGAGTGGATCTGCTTTCTTCTTATCTCCCTCTCTTGCATCCTTTTCTCTAACTCGTGGATGAAGTCGCAGCATGCGTGAGGACATCTTTCATCTGTTGGTAGGTTTGCCATTGTTGATGTTGTCGGTTTGGCTGTTGAAGATGGAATGAGGTTTCTAATCGTGATGTGCCATGTACACCAATAGTGAAGTGGTGGGGGTAGCAAAGCAGTGGAGGGGGAAGTTTCAAGGTCATTCAAATTGTGTTTTAAAAAAACCTATCTTGTTACTGAGCTAATATGTCAGTAACAAGATAGGTGTTTTTGCTCTTTTACTTCTTTAATATAATGAAAAAATAAACATATTCTACAATGGTTAGAACAAGAAATACAACTGCTAGTCAGCTGAAGTAATCCAAGTTGTCCGGCTCGGTCTTCATGGACGTCGGTGAGGAAGCTGTCGATGAGTGTCCAGGCTCTTCCTTTGGCTGCCGGGTGTTCCGTATATTGCAAGCGTAGACTTGCACATTTATACGGTAGCCTCTTGCCACCATTAGCTGCAACTCCTTGTACAAATCGTTCAGCTCCTGTTGTGTTTTGATAGTCACCTCCTCATAGCTGGCACAGCTTACGTTGAGAGACATCCTGATGTTGCTAGGTTGGCTGCTGGAGTAGAAATGAAGCCAAGGCACAGCGCTTGGAGGTATATGAAAAAGTGGTGGGGGTGTTTGCATTCAAACAGGTTTGACTTGTAGCGTGGTGGGGGTAACTGTGAAATGCAAAGGTCAAAGGTCAAGGTCACCCGCGAAGTTTAAAAAAAAATGCAACATATCAATATGTGACAAACTTCACATATTGATATGTTGCATTTTTTTGTCTTTTGTTTTTTATGGTTTATTTATTTATAAAACGTTACAATAACATATTTACAACAGTAAAACTTAAATCTAACACTGCTGCTTGTCGGCGATGTGGATGGTCAACTCGGTGGAATTGCTACCCGTGCAACCGTGGGAAACCAGGTAGAGACAGCCGGGTTGGATGGAGCGCAGATCCTCGTTCTGGAGGAGATGGACGAACCGTTTCGGCAGGTAGACTTGGAACTTGGGCTCATCCCCCGGAGTGAATGGTGCCTCGCTAAGACTGCAGCAGATGGCCTCTCCAACTGTAGTCTCCATCTTCTTCATGGCGTGGATAATGTAGTGCTTCTCGTCTTTAAGTTCGGAACACTTCTTGACGGGTAGTATGGTAGATTTGGAGTGAGCATTGAACTGCTCAACCAAAGTTTGCAGGAACTGGTGAGATGCCATGGTCAAGTTATAGATCGTCTTCTTCGTCTTCTTGCTGGGAGATGTTGTCGTCTCGGAATCTCGAGTAATACTCATGCCAGGTCCCGGTCTGCTCCTCACTTATATAACCCCCGTTACCCCCACCACTCCCCATTTCCCCACTTTGAAGGTAAGATGCGAGTTTATAGGCGTTTTTTAAAGCGCAATGTCTATCTTTTTCATGTTCTGGACTTTTAGTACAAATACAAACATTTTCCATCGTATACTTGTAGTTTTTATCCAAATCCACATCATTAACCGGAACATGAGTAAATCCTTCGATCCATCTTTTCTTTTCCAGCCCCTTTGTGTAAATATTGGTAAACTTGTCTGAAAAGTGATGCATAATGTGATACAAGTCCGTGTAACTTGTAAAACCATCATACCAATCGATATGATGGAAGTGTTTTGAAATCCATCTGTTGGTAGTAGCGGCTTTACTGGTTAAAGATGAATAAGAACATGGTGGTTTAAATAAAAACGAATAAGGAACACTTGTATTGATGTCGAAAAACACATGTTCTTTTATGATAAATCTATCATCATTACCCCGAAACGCTTGGAACTCAATTATACCAGGTTTGGACTTTACTTGTTCTTCTTCCTTGTCCATTGCGAAGATCACTCGTCTGCTCATGACGAAGTCCAAAGGTCAACTGATTTCCACACCACGGTAGGTACGACTTTTATACCCGGCCGTACAGTTGTTGGCGCGTTGGTGTATATTTAACGTGGGCACCGTCCCCGGTAGGCCTAACCCCACAAAGTGTTTGATATTGTTTTAAAAATTAACCATTGCTGTGTAGTTAATTGTCATTTAGGTTTCCATCTTTACATTTTCCTTGTTTTCATTTTCATCACTAACACTTGATTCTTCTCCTCCTTCTTCTTCCTCTTTTTCATGTTTTACTGATTTCTTATGTAGTTGAGCGTACTTTTCCAATTGTCTCCACATTTGTACTTCATGAGGAACCCTATTGAATATAGAAGTATCTACAGGTCCGTACAATATAGGTGCGTCCGGTTGTTTGTCCAAAGTGTCTTCCAGATAATCTTTAATAATTGAACTTGAAAACACCAGTTGTCTCAAGTATCTCGTTATTGGTTCAGTTGCACAAGTTAGAATAAAAAACTCTTCTCGATTAAGTTGAATCTTGTTATCATGTCTTGTTGTGTCTCTAAACCGCAACTGATGATCACCACGATGTTTAACAATATCGATTTCCACATTTGAATCCAAAAGGCCTACTCTTGTCTTTCTTCCAAACATGTTACTACTTAAATAGCATTCTAGCAGATGCAAGTGTTTCATAAACGATTCCCAAGCAGTGTCCGTAAACAAAATCATTTTGGGTCCATGAGTTAAAATTACAGTAGGGGAATAATCTGTAGATTTCATAACACCTATTAAAACACTTTTGTCCAAACTGGAAGAGATTGGGTAAAATATTCGCAAGAATACCTCACTTAATATGTTAGGAGAAATATTATCTTCAATATCCCTTTTCCTCTTGTGTGCATTCTTTCTTCTTTTACCTTTTTCCTCAACATTATTACTGGCGTGGAGTTGTCCGCAAGCGTTGTGTTCATCTCCCTCCGGTTGACCTTGAAGATCTAAAAAGTCGGATATCTCCTTCTCAATATCTACTACATTTTCTTGTGTACCACTAGGAGAAGCCATATTGAATAAGATGCTACCCATACAACAACAGGCAACAAACTGATAAGGAGCGAGCTGAACGCTCTGCTTTTATACTCGCGGAATGCATTGGAATGTAGGAAAACCGGTCTTTTACAATACATTTTTAACAATTCCAGTTAAAGGTGTGTATGTTACGATTTTATCATGTAGAATTAAACAGTATGCAGTTGTATTAGCCGATATAGGCGCGTTGAATTCCATTTCTATTTTTATATCTACACTTGATGATTTTACCGATTCATTTTGTTTAGAACAATCGATTACAACTATAGGGTAACCATCTAAGTATTTTTCTGGTGATAGTAAAGGTGCATTCGTTTTACCATAATATGAACTTTGGAATCTTGCATACATATCGTACAATATGCTGTACTTTTTATTAGCGAATGACACATTTAAATTATCGTATGGAAAAAATTGTGAATTTAAATAAACTTTAATATTTTTCAAGTTGCAATGATCAAATTGGCCTGCATGTTTGGTGATGGTGTCTCTTCTGCCTGTTTGTAAACCAAATATAATATACCTGGCTCGTTCCACATAATTAGATGTTTTAACTGTCCAAGTGTGTCGATCCGTAGTTGGCAAGCTGGGATGTTCATGAAATTCCCAACTTCTAAAAGGAATTACAATATCACGATCAGCCTTTAACTTTCTTAATAGTAGCATTCTATGCTCGTCAGCTAATTTTACATGTGGAACTCTCCATACAATTTTGTCTAATGTTAATTTCCATTCTAAAGTTGCATCTGTTGTACCGTCTGGAGCTTTAATAATATCTTTATCGTTTGAAGATCTCAACAAAACTAATTCTTGTTTAACGTTTAATATTATTTTCCTATAATCTTCAGCAAAACCAAGCAACAAACGTAACGGAATATGAAAATCAAAATTTCCATTTGTATCTGGAGTGATTGTGTCTTTTGCAGGTAAAACCCATCCTGCAGGTTGTATTAAATTGGTTTCATTAGGTGATATAGATGTTAATCCCTTTAAAGTTGTTGCAATACCTACTTTTTTAGTAGAATCAACTGTTACACCTGATATTTCATATCTAATTTCATCAAACAGGAAAGCCATGGGATTATTTATAAATGGAACTGTTGTACCAGTAGTAGTACCGTCCTTTTTAGTAACTTTTCCTTCAATATACAAGTAACTTTCACATGGTAGCGTGTAAATGTCTTGATTTTGTATGGGAATACGAATTTCATCGTTATTGTTTAATTTTGATGAAGTGTAAGGGTTGTGGGTGTGATATTCTTTTTCCCATAGGGTTTCGTCGAATGTTGGACCCTGAGCTATATCCAGTATATCCATTATCGGTTACTTTTAATCCAATTCTCTCTAAGAAACGAATGTTCTCGCGTGTTAACTCCTCCACAGCTGAAGAGCTACTAATGCGGATTCCCGTAGGTTGTTCGCTTTTAAATGTTAAACCCATGATTTTGTATTAAAGTGTTGATTTTAAATGTAATCTAACCGTAATAGGCTCTTCTCGGAAATCTATCAAGTTACCGTCTTGATCCAATACGTTCAACACGATGTCTGAAATGAAAGTGGTGTTCAAAGGTAGATATACCAGGTTTTGCGGCTTTTCAACAATTTTAAATCCAGGTGGTACACTGGGGTAAAAAGTATGTATTATATGAGTATTTGCTCCATCTCTGTAAGCTCCTTGTATAATGTTACAAGTTATGTCTATACTATTGACTTTTAATATTGTTACAGTTTGTTTACCGGAATGTGTTTTATTTGGTTCTAAAATTGCTCCATCTTTGGGAAATCCTAATAAATCACCAATTGAGTTTGGCTTAGTGAAATCTATATAATATTTTGAAGTAAGCTCAGCTTTCATTGTATTATTATTACCTTTTAGCGATATATTGTCTTTTCCCATTTTATTTTGCAAAAATTCATTAATATGATCAATTTCATAAGAACCTGTGGGTAAACTGCACTCTTCTAAGTCTGTTAACTTACCACTGGCATCTTTTCCTTTATAATAATGCAATAAGTTATTTTTACCTTCCGTAACATTGGGAATAGAGTTGTAAGTTGTAAAATCCAACAGTGCTGCCTCCCAAAATCTTCCTTTTTGCAAGCGTAACGCTGGAAAAAGGATACTTCGTAAAGTGGACGATTTTCCTGTTAATGATACCGTATAGGAAGACATCTCAATAGTGACTGATACTTTTAGCTAGGAATTCCAAACATAAATGGCCGCATATTGAAGTATTATCAGGTTGTTCTCTTTTATAGTTGTAATATATGTTTTTAGCAGATTTAAAGTAATGTTCAAGTTCTTTAGGTGGTGGCAAATTTCCAAAACTATCAAAATAATATACATTACTATTTAGTTTCTTATAACACACCCAATGGGTGCCGGACCCTTCAGTATTATCCAAATTTACGATTCCAGTCTCATTTTTCCATATTTTCTTTGGTAAACTGTCTTTCATAAATACTCCGCGGAAAAATGGTATTTTTAAACAGGAAATATATTTAAATAATTCAACATTAGTCAACGCTTTATGTGGTATAACCAATTGATTTCTTTTATTTAATATGCACGATACGGTCTTAGGTATAGACCAGCCCCGTTTTTTACCATTGACCATATTGTCGGTTTTTTATTATTTTTCCTCGGAGAACGTCTTTTTAGTCTAATATTACCACCATGTTTTCTCTTGGTTGATCCTTTTTTATTCTTACCCCTCCTTTTTCCACCTCCTACCGCTGTTTTAGCCTTCATACCTGCTGTTACCGCTAAAGCTGCTGCTTTTTCCGCAATACTAGCGTCACTAGACTTTACTCGTTGCCAAGCTATATTCGCTAGCTTTTTATCAGCGATTGACCTATTTTTTGAATCGGTAAACGTGGAATATGCGATATCGTGTTCTTTACAAGCCTGATCTAACTTATTTATGCCTGGATCACCTCTTTCCAGTCGTTTTTTTAATTTAGTTCCTGGTCCGCAATACTGATAACCTCCCGGTATGTGAAATTCGTATGGTAAAGCGTCTATTGCTCTGTTTACGATAGATCCTACTGGAATACGATTTAAAGCTTTACTTAACAGAGAAACCGCTGTGGACGTGATACCGCCTCCTTTCCGTATAGTGTCTCGATATGGACTGGTGTAATGAAACGCCATGATTGTCTTTTATATTTGAAAAGCGTAACCCATGTGTTACCTCTATGACAGGTTGCACATAAATGATGTAATATATGGTGTTATTTAGTTAAATATCAAAAGTACCCCAATCTGATGATCTAAACTTTTGTGTGTTATGATTAAAAAAATATTTATAAAGAATTTCTTGTTTAATCCATGTATTTCTCATTTTTTCGTCAATAGGTTTATGTTGTCCTGCTACAATATAATTATGCATATCAAATAATAAATTACCTATTACTTTAACAAGAAAATTAACAGTTACAGCGTTATCGGCATAATCAGGGTCTGCAACATTTGTTAATCGTTTGTTATCACAATTCCACCATTTTTTTCCAGTTGGCTCTAATTGTATTATCTGTTCATAAGTAACAGCATCACCAGGCTTTTCACCAATACCTAAATTTGTCAATAACTTTCCTTTACCATCCCAAACATAATTGTTTTCTTCAAGTAAAGTAAACTTTTTATTTCCTTGTACAAATACATCTCCTTGACGTGTTACTACTTGGTTTTGTTTCACAAAACCGGAGGTTTCTTGTTTTAAAGTTTCCTTCATTTGACCCACCGTTGCACCATCTGATGGTGCAAAACCATCTTTTACATTCGCTAAACAATTACCAAGACAGTCAATAACTCCTACATCACGTGTAATACAATGATCTTTGATGTATTTTAAATTTACAGCATCATTTTCATTTTTTGGATAACCTATATCGTTAATAACAAATTTATAAAAAGAAAACCCATCTTTTGTCTTTTCAGGTATTATAGAATGTAAATAGCGTCTATTTATGCTGTCTTTTTCATCTACAGGGTCTGCTACGTTGGATATACGCCGATTTTCAGCATTATACGTTTTTCCATTAAATTTTAACGTATTCTTTAATTCCGATGATAAATAACCTCTGTTTATTGCATCAGCGTTTTGATTTGGCTTACCAACGTTGGAAATTCTATGATTACCCGCGTTATATGTGTTTTTATCTAATTTCAGTGTTGGTACTATCTCTTTTTTTAATACTTTTAAATTTATTGCATCATTTTCATCTGTGGGATCATTAATGTTTTTTAACCGTTTATTACTAATATCATAATCTCCATCAGGTGTTTGTGGTAATCCAACACCTCTTTTTAAAGTATTAAAGTAATATAATCCATCCGATGAATACCGTCCGAACTTGTCAACACTCATGGTGCAACTGAATAACATTCTAGAGTGTAACCCATTTTTATAATATTAGTCCCGATTTCTAACCCATATCAGTTTTTATACAAATTCTTAGTCTTCATCAGTTACATTTGCATCATTCCCGGGACATTTAAAATATTTTAAATCTGCACTAATTAATGATCTGTCTGCTTCATTTCTAAATACATGATTTTTATGAATAAATTCCTCACCAGACAATTTTCTAAATCCGCTAAATGAATTTGGATCTGCAATTAATATATTTTGATAATCATTTACATCCATTAATTTAAATCTTTTGGTATTATAAATAAACTCTTGATTTGCACTATCATATTGTAATGTTTGTCCTACAGTTGCAGCATCCTTTGGATCTGTTCCTTGTGCCAAATTACCTATTTTCTTATTTTTCGCATTGAAAGTACTACCTTTTGGTTTGTCTAATATTAAAGATTGTTTTACTACAACACAATCGTAATCATCGATACCTGGAAATATGTCAATTATTCTTCTATTTGTACCCAACCAACTTCTATGATAATTGTTTGGATTAGTATTGTAAAACTTGTGATAAAATCGGAACATCATGAGCATCTGTAGCTAAATGCGCATTTGATAATTTCATGTCTTTGCAATCCCAAACATTATTTTTTGTTCAAGTAAAATAAACTTTTCATTTCCTTGTACAAACACATCACCCGACCGTGATACTACTTGATCCTGTTTTACAAATCCAGATGTTTCTTGCTTTAAAGTTTCCTTCATTTGACCCACTGTTGCACCATCTGATGGTGCCGAACCATCTTTAACATTCGCTAAACAATTACCTAGACAATCAATAACTCCTACATCACGTGTAATACAATGATCTTTTATATATTTTAAATTTACAGCATCATTTTCATTTTTCGGATAACCTATATCGTTAATAACAAATTTATAAAAAGAAAAACCATCTTTTGTCTTTTCAGGTATTAATGAATGTAAATAGCGTCTATTTACGCTGTCTTTTGCATCTTTAGGGTCATCTACGTTGGATATACGTTTATTTTCAGCAGTATACGTTTTTCCATTGAATTTTAACGTATTTTTTAATTCTGATGATAAATAACCTTTGTTTATTGCATCAGCGTTTTGATTTGGCTTACCAACATTGACAATTCTATGATTACCTGCGTCATATGTGTTTTTCTGTAGTCTTAATGTTGGTGATATCTTTTCTTTTAATACTTTTAAATTTATTGCATCGTTTTCATCTGTGGGATCTTTTATGTTTTTTAACCTTTTATTAGTTATATCATAATCCCCATCAGGTGTTTGTGGTAAACCAGCTCCTCTTTTTAAATTATTTGCGTAATATAACCCATCCGAGGAGTAACGTCCGAACTTGTCGACACTCATGGTGCAACTGAATAGTAATCTAGTGAGTAACGCATTTTTTATGAGATTACCCCACGGTTTCGGAGTTCATCCACTAAAGCCACCCATTCGTTTTCCAATCCAGTATGACCCGCTTCTTTAGCTTCATGTATTAGTTTCATTCTATCCACCAATTTATTGATATTATTGTAATAAATCACATTTGTGTTATATAGTTTCTTCATTAAACCTGTACCTGTAACAGATTTGTTTCTTTTTCTTGGTTCTGGAGCACTTATATCCAAAGTGGATGACACAAACCTTCGTTTTACAGGTTTTCTTGGCATTATCGGCATTGGTTGTCTTCTCGTTGTTGGTATTAACTTGGATACAAATACTCTATATTTTAAAGACCTAGATCTAAAAACTGGTTGGTCAGCTAAATATTTTCTCCTGTATGCATTGGTGTGTTCCAAAATCTGTTTATATGCTTCCATGTCTTCTTCTTTAACTAACAATTCTAAAGGCTTTTTTTCAAATAATAATTCAAATAATCCTCTTGTGCCCTTATATCTTTGATTACCAACAATAATATTATCATTTTCATCAATGTTTACCGGGCTATTACCAACCATTAAACCTTCTTCTGTTAATCTTACTCCATAACTATGGTAGTTTTTATTAGGATTTATTCCAGCTAACATTTTTATCATGTATTTCCTTCCTAAAGGTCCTTTGTTATGAATGTTTTCACCCAACAAGCTTATGTTTGACGGACCTTCCCTTGCTTCTTCTTCTTTTTCCTCTTCACTAGCAGTTGATACATCTTCATGTCCTCTTTTAGCTTTTACTTCATATAATTCTCTTATACCACTATAGTCTGGTGATTCTAGCTCTCTTTCAGGTTCTCCGCCGGTAAAACCACTATATGTAGAGGATTCCAGGTCTTCATCACTAAAATCTTCTGATTTTACATTTTCTCTTTCAAACTTTGTAATAGGTGCAATTGCATCTCCTTCCAAAACGGGTTTAGCAAATTTTTTGTTTAATTGTTTCAAGGGTTCAGTAATAGGTTTAAAAGTAGATTCAAGAAATTTCTCCCTTTCGCTAATACCTAATTTTAATGCTCTGTTTTTATCTCGAATAGAATCACTAAGTGATTTTATTTCCTTTATTAACTTTTCTTGGTTAACCATGTTTGTAGCAAGACGTGTTGTACAACAATGAATGTTTTACATCATGATCAGTGTATTAGTATAAATTTATCAAATCCTATCCTGTATCGACCATTGTTTAGCGGTTGTTCCTTCATAATTGTTAAAAACCCATATTTTCAGCCCAAGCCTTTCCACACAACTCTTTAAATCGTTCAAATGGCATATCCGCACTTACATGGTCATAATATATGTGTTTTAGGTTGGTTTCATCCTGTTTAAATACAATTAACATGTTTGCATTGTCTCTAATGAGCTGTTTCGGTATTTTGCTGTAAGTTTGACCAATATAAATGCTATCTATGTTGTTATGTCGACCCATGGCGAAGTAATTTCTTATTGTATTTTGATTTTCACAAGATACGTCGTCAAATATGAATACTGAGAATGGTTTAGCCTCTTGCGGTTGCATGACACTCTCGCTCGCGTTGAATTTAAAATATTTAACTTCAGGCACATTATTGAGTATTTGTTCCAATAACTGATATTTTGGTTGTTGTAGTGACTTTGAAAATACATATAAATTATTAAAACGTAAGCCTTTAGGGTTTGTAATCAAATTGAATACTACATTTGTTTTTCCACAATTGGAAGGACCGGTAACCAGACAACGCACCGTGTTTGGTAACAAAACACCGTGTTTCCCAGTATTGAATTGAGAACCATCCACTGTGAGTTCATCTATATTATTAATAGTAAAATTGTCTTTTTGCGGTATTATCTCCATCCTTTGTAATGGTTCAACCCAAAATGATGCTCTATCATTATATTAGATCCTTTTTAGGTATCCAAGAATCTTCCGTTTTATTAAATCCTAACCATCGTACTTTAACCTTATCTTTTTTGCGTTGCAACACCTTTTCTACTAGATATACATCACCTACTGTTGATTTTAACATTTCATGTCCATAAAAACCTCCTTCAAGCAATTGTCCTTTATTATCTTTTAAAATGTAAGTTTCTGGTACTGTAGGTTGCACCTTAAATACGGTAAATACCTCATTTGTCCAGTTTGGAAGATATCTTTTACTGAATACACCTTTGTATTTGCTTATTCGCACTTTATCACCAACATTAAACCTTTTAGGCTTTAGTTTTTCAACTCTTGGTTTAGTATTCAGTTTTATACGTTTTAATACAAGTTTTTCATTTTTATTAGTCACCTGGCTTGGTTTCATACCGATAGTTCTATGAAACTTGTTATTGTAATCGCTTATAAGTTTTGGTAACATATCAATCCATACGTGCGATCCTCTGTTAGAAAACATCTTATACATCGCACCTTTTAAAGTTCTGTTGAATCTTTCAATTATTGATGCTTTTACCTCTGAATTGGTTGAGTAATGGTTAATGTTGTGTTTTTTCATTAAATTTGCAAATTCCTTATTAAAATATTCTTTTCCATCATCAGTTTGTAAATGTTTTATAGTATGTTTGTCTCTTTGTATAGCTGTTTCCATTGCTTTTGTAACACTTTTGCCACTTTTATCTTTTAGTGGTAAAGCATCTGCCATTTTTGAAAAACAATTAATAATAGTCAATATGTATTTAAATCCTCTATTTTGTTTACTATAAGGAATCATTTCGATTAAATCCGCTTGATATAAATCATTTATTCCTTTTATCACTGTATTTCTTCGTGGAAACTTTCTTCTTGCAGGTTTATGAAGTTCGTTGACAATTTCTTGCTTCAAGTTCTTCATATTGCAGGTTTGAATGTTTCATGTATCACATGTATAATCACAATGAATGTTGTCTTAAATATTCACATCATTTATATAGGTCAAGGTCATCCAAACTTGTGTAAAAAAATGGGGAACACGGCGTTTGACTTGCCGTGTTCCCCATTTTTTTACGGAAGGAGAAAGGAATAAGGTCGAAGTTGTAGAAGGACGAAGAATAGGTTACTAGTCGATAGGGTTTAGAGAGTAGTGGCCAAAAGGAAGAGTGTGAATTTTATCCGGCATAATATGCCTTTTATCATCTCGAGCTGATAGTGCTCTTTTAACTTCAGTGACACTGTAGACCTCATGTTTAAAGCTTCTGATAGTGTTGAACGTTGCAGACATTGTAGAATCTTCAAACAAGCAGGTCTTGTAATGGTCAAACGTCACATGTTTCTTCAAGTACGATGTTTTAACTCCTTTTGCTTTCTTGACTGTCGGTGTGTTGTTCTCGTTGTACATTTTAAATGAATACAATTTTGCCATCAGTGCCACTATTTCTTCTAAAGGCATTCCATTTGCTTCATCTTTAAATTTTCCGATTACTTTTTTATTCTTTTCATTGTAATTTGGATGGTTCTTCGGATAGTCAGAGAAGTCAAAATCGTCTTTGTATGGGAAACTCCTTAGGTCTTCATACATGTCCAAAGTCTTTATCCAGTAGATAAACGCGTCCGTATCCATGTATGCGACTCCAATGTTTTCCCTTCCGTAGTGTTTAACCATTTTGTAATAATGGAAATCATACATCAGGGTTTTACTTATGTCCAAAATCGACATACCTATGTATAACGGACGGTCCATGACTATTGTTGTTTTCTTCATACTGACAGCGACTAGATTTTCGTTTATAATCATGGATGTTCCGAAATTTGGTTTTTGCACTAATTTTTCCAATTTCCTAGGATCACTCACTAATTTTACATTTTTGTGTTTTCTTTTGTTCTCCAAGGTCTTCCCAAAGATGGCGTTGTTCATTAATTTATAGAAGTCCTTTTCAAATGCCGTTGTCGCTGCAGTTCTTCTTGTAGTGTTGGAATCAATATATGGTTTCAACCAACAAGACTGGGTGAATTCAATTGCTCTATGAATTCTCACTACACGTAGACCCAATTCAAGAGCTTGTTGAACTACCCAGTAGTGAGCCACATACCGATCTTTATTCTCCAACGTCATCATCAATTTTGGCCATCTTCCTGTCGGTGAAACTTCAGTCTTGGCTAGGAGAGGCAAGTCGTAGTGATGGTCATGAAGGTGCTCCGGATATTCGAAATCACAGTCCAAAATATAGCCTTTTGGACCATTCTTTGGAATCTGTGAGATGTCACCGATGGTGGCCGGGTCGATCCATTTGAAGTCAGCGTAGGGAAGCGGATTTGACATTGCCCAACCATAAAGGTTGTTTGCGTCAAAGTAGCCAAGGTAGACCGATGGTTGTCTCTCGTCGAAGCCTGGGATGTACTTGTTGTTAGCTTTGACATGACGTGTTACAGCTTGTGTCAAACCGCCCCGTACACCAGATTCTATCATGAGCACCATATCAATATCTGTTAGAAGTTCCAATCGACAGTTGGTGGACTTTAGCATAGCTTGCCATGCTAATCCTGGAGATGTGTACGAGTGTAGAGGGTCCAGTCCATAGGCGGAGAAGCAGGTGTTTCGAAATTCTTCCATCACATCGCACAGCAGAGTTACGTCCAATTTTATGTAAAAGTCGGAATATTCCCCTAAGGTTTGAATGTTTAGTTGGTTCCAAACATTACAAGCATGATTGTAGTCTTCAACGGTGATTGCACTTTCATTTAACTTGCTATTGAAGGCTTCGATCGGTGGCAGACTGGTTTCTTCAAATTTTTCTGCAGAAGTTATGTAATCATAGGGGAACACTCCTTTACGCATTACTAAGTCCAATTTATCTTCATGTACAATTTTGCTGGTTTCTTTTAGATCTTCTCTTCTTAGGTTCTCAGACAATTTGGCTAAACTAGTTGACATAAATCTATAAGAGTCTACGAAGCGAAGTTTAATTTTACCTACTGTTTTTGAGAAACTGATGTACTTCTCCAATGTTTCAGCTAATACTTCGATTCTTCCATCATCCCGTCCTAACTCTGGGATAATGAAGTGGGAGTCATAGCCGCTAAGATTGTGTATCACGACAGGGATAAAGTTTGGCAGTTTGTAATTTATATTGCATGAATTACAAGCAGCTCCTCTGTATAACCCTGTCAGGTGATCGTGATCTCTTACTTTTTGATTTTCTTCACTGAAGCTCTTCTTGCATAAATAACATCTTGTTGCCAAATTGTATTCTTCTTGTTGATTTTGATTCAAAGGTTCCATAGGTAAAACATTACCGTATAAGCGTTGCACCTTTTCAGCAATGTCATACAACTGGTCTACGAAATGCTTAGCGGCTTCTTCCCCACGGTAGAGTATCGGAGTGGATGTTAAACCATAGTCTTGCAACTGTTCTTCAGGCAAAGTTGATTTCACCAATAAGCAAAAACTGTTAGGTTGATGCAATTGATATTTGGTTCTTCTAGTCACCTCACCATCCGGAAGCTCCTGTGGTACTAACGTGGATTCGAAATCTGCGTAGACAGCTACTGGAATCCGATATTGGTGAACTGTTTTGTTGAATTTGATGAACGCTCGAGATGGCGGCGGCAGACTAATCTTCACTTCATAGTTGTCATTACAAAGTCTTTGGTGTTCCTTCAACCAGTCCGATCCTCCATGTTTTAAATCTTTATTTGTAAAACAAAAGCATCTCTTACACACTGTCACTCTAATCTTCTTTTTGGTTAATTGTCGTGCAACCAAAGCTTCAAAATCTTTTATCCACACATAATGTGAAATTTCACCTTTAGTTATCAATAATAAATCAGTATGGTTTCTTTGCTTCACTTTTCCAACTCGTAGTGGATACACATTGTTCGAATCATCTAAGCCGAACACGTTAACAGAAACACCTGGATTTTGTTTCTCAAATTTTGCAATTTGATTAAGACTCACAGGATACGACATTCCTCGGAAGTTGTAGCGGTGTTCGTTTTCATAATATTCCCTACCAACTCTACAAGGATTATGTTTTACATACTTAGTTAGCATCGCATACTTAAAACATTCATTATCCCCGTTTGTAACATTTCTGCAAGAGTTGGTGTCTTTAATTTTCTTTGGTAGAGGGATAAAGCTGCTACCCCTCATACCATATCCATGCTTGTGAACCCTCACATCCATACCTTCGATCGATGATAGCGTCCAGCCAGATCCTCTTCCTTCATGTTCTTGGAGTTTCATTAGCAGTTCATTCAAACATTCTTCTAGAATTTCATTGATATCAGATGTGGTTGTAAGGGTTCGGTTTTTAGCAATGAATGCTCTTGGTGAGTTTTCACCATCGGTATTAGTAAACATAGCCTCCAACACCAATCCAAATTTAATAAAGTTCAATCTTGCCAATTCTTCCATCAATGTTTTTACAACTAAATTTTTAGCTTGGGTTATAAAGTTTTCCAATTCCAATTGCACATTATTAATTTTGAAATGAGTTACAACTGGTCCTGGCAAGGCTGTGGTGCGCAGTTGTCTTATATCTTCCACTTCTTCTGTATCCTCTTCTTCCATATCCTCTTCTCGGGTACGCAGTTGTTTTACATCTTTTTTTTCTTCCATTTCCTTTTCAATAAATCCTCCAGCTGTAGATGGTCCAGCTCCGGCAAATTGAATAACACTTGGTCTTCTTCTTTGCATTAACTGTAAATAGCTAGCCCAGTCCTCCTGCTTCTGGGGTTTTTCCAAAAACCGATCAATCGCATCCAAGTCTTCTTCACTTACTACAATCTCTTCTTTTCTGTCCTCTTCACGATACAATTCTCGGTGTAACTGTAGATAGCTATCGCAGTCGTCCATCTGCTTCTGGTAGTTTTCCAATAACCGATCAAACGCCTCCAAGTCTTCTTCACTTACAACAATCTCTTCTTTTCTGTCCTCTTCATGATACAATTCTCGGTGTAAAACAAAGATGTCTTCGTCTTGAAAAAACTCACCACAAATATCGCAAAGAGCCATTTTTACAGTTTGGCTATGAGTGTGCACTCGGTGAATGTCCACGCAATAATGAGCAGCGCGCTCAACTGGGTCCCTTTATACCCGAGGTTTAAGGGTGGGGGAAGGTGACGTCATATACATCCAGTTTATCAATCATGTAGTAGATTTGGCTTTTAAACACCCATTTTCAATTTATTCTTCAACAGGTTTGATAAACCAATGATCTTTGGTCTAAATCCACTACTTTGTACAAATTTTTTTTGTTTGGGCACTTCTCGTCCGGAGCAAAAAACTCTTTGGTCAAGGTCAAAATTTTTTCTCAAAAAAGTTCGGAGGGGGGGGGGGGTCATTACTGTATTTAGGTCAAGGTCACGAAAAAACTTTAAAAAAATTAAGCCCCACCTGGGGCACTTGGGTTGTCATCGCTGTAGCCTCCGAAGAGACCCAACTATGACAACAAGGCAACATCCAATGTCGTGTACCCTTCGCCACGCAAGACTTGTAAACATTTACTGCATTGTCTTTCAGTAGCTAACAAAGATTCATTTACGTAATTTTGAGTTTCCAGAAGGAAACAAACTGAGGACACCCTAGTGGCTTACCTCCTCGTCCGAGTGCAGAGGCCGCCGCAACCTTTTGCATGCCAGCGTACAAACGGACATGCTCCCAGATGCCATCCGCAACCTTTTGCATGCCTGGCAGGAGCCTACCGATAATTAAAATAGGCTTTACACGGGGGCCTACTCCCGTAACCTATCTTTAATATTTTTTAATTTACAATGCATTGAATTTTTACAAGTCTTTGTAGGTCAAGGCCACACGGACATTAAAAAATTTCGGCCCCCGTACATCCATGGCGAACCACGAATGTTCGGGGGCCTTGGGGACTAAAAAACACAAATAGCTAACAAAGTTTCATTTACATAATTTTGAGTTTCCGGAAGGGAAACTAACTGAGGACACCCTAGTGGCTTACGTCCTCGGTCCGAGTGCAGAGGCCATCGGCTCATTACCCCCATATAGGCGTACAAACGGACCAACTCCTATTTCTCAGCCGCATTGAAGCATGCATGAGAGTTCTCAGCCGCATTGAAGCATGCATGAGAGGAGCCTAACAATTATACAAAAGTAACTTTACACGGGGGGCCTACTCCCGTTCCCTGTCTTTACGATTTACTTTGAGCATTGCAAAAGCTCAAGGGGGAAATGCTACAACAAGCGTATACACTTTAGAAAAATATAACACACTTACAACACACAATTGAGCTCAACGTAGTCAATGCTGGAACAAGCACATACACATTAAACACATATGACAAACAAGACACAAAGGATAAAAGACACACACACACACAGGAGATATAGGGTACAAGTAAAACACTCTAATATAGAACAATTCGCAATACCCAAACGCAAGCGCAATATCTTACAACTAATACAAGTCTTAAAGTTAGAGTAGACTTCGCTAAACACTGAAGGCGCCATTCAATGTTTAGTGATGCCTATGGCGGTCCGTCCCGGTCGTTCACGTTCAACGCGCGGGAGCGGACTGCGAGCCGGCTCTGGCTGGGCCCCCTTATATCCCCACCGGGGCAGCCACGCCCAGGATATCAGGGGTGGGGGAGGGGGTGGGGGTGGGGGTGGGGGTGGGGGTGGGGGTGGGGGTGGGGGTGGGGGTGGGGGGGGGGGGGTTCGCACTTTTTGTCGGGGGGGGGGGGGGCACTTCTCGTCCGGAGCAAAAAACTTTTTGGTCAAGGTCAAAAATTTTTTCGAAAAAAAAAAGTTCTCGGGGGGGGGGGGGGTGGGGGTGGGGGGGGGGGTGGGGGGGTGGGGGTGGGGGTGGGGGGGGTGGGGGTGGGGGTGGGGGTGGGGGGGGGTGGGGGTGGGGGTGGGGGGGGGGGTGGGGTGGGGGTGGGGGTGGGGTGGGGGGGGGGTGGGGTGGGGGTGGGGGTGGGGGTGGGGGTGGGGGGGGGGGTTCGCACTTTTTGTCGGGGGGGGGGGGGGTTGACTAAGTTAAGTGGGTCAAGGTCACCCACAACACTTGTACTCTAAGTGTTGGCTATACCCCCACCACAACTGGGTCCCTAGGCTGCACAACACCGCTTCGCCAGTATGTCTCCGGCTTCCATGCGGTGCGTCTCGCTGTTCTCTAGCTCTCTATATGTAAGTAATTTTACAAGTTCTGAATGTAGGTCACTACACTTTGACTCTGGGACGATATCGACTTGTAGTGTTTCAGTGTTTTGACTCAAGGTCATCACACTTTAACTCTAGCACATCGGTTATCATACCAGAGGTGCTCAATAACCTAACTTGTAATGTTTAGGGTGGCGTTTGCACGCCACGTGGTATCGCCATGAGTGTCCAGTCCAAGTTTTAAGTTAAATTAATTTTACTGTAATCTTTTCCATTTCTGCTTCGTTTTGCCAAAGTATAAGGTGTCGCTTAATAAAGTGGTATTTCTCTAAAGTTATAGGAGATTGCAAGGATACAATTAGTTTATTTAGGAGACTCTTCATCTTGGAGTTTAACACAATTTCTACTTTGACTTTGCTTCCTCGGCTCTCACAGCCTAAGCTGTACAGAAATGTTTCTTCTAGTGCCAACTCGGGCCAAGAGAACAGTGTGTTGACTGTAGGACAGCTCATGGTGAAGTGATGCGAAACTCCAGCGTACCACCTCACCTTCCCCCGCCACTGTGACCTTCCCCCACTCCTGCTGTTTCCCCCACCTCTTTTCCCTTGACTCATGCGCTACAAGCAGTCTCTCAGTATTGTGCGGACTTTTGTGAGGGGAAGCCATGTCGCGGGACGCTTTAGGTAAGAAACTTAGCCGTGTTAAGACTTTATTAGTTGCTCACTGTCCACCACTGAAAGTTAAGAGAGTTTCAACTTTAGCTAAGTGGCGCAAACTGTTGCGCGGACACCCTAAGTTTTATACAAAACAGACTAATGTCAGTTTTACTGATGAGGATTTGTTTAAAATATTGGATGAAATGACTTTTCCTTGCAAAATTCAGTTAGTTACTCCCATTCCTGACAGTTTAGAGTCTTAGTCTCTCAAGCCAATATACCTAGCATACACAGAGCCTGACAGTCAGTCACTCGGTGGCTGTCGTGGGGTGCGCATCGGTGTCGGCGCTCCGTTGTTAAGTTTTTGAGGTCACAGTAATATGAAATTGGGGGTGTTGTGCTAGTTCAAGGTCACCTGAGGGATTACCGATTGCCCATTTAGGCAGAGTCATGTCAGAAACTCGGGTTTAACTTGGCACTTTTGCCGTTTCTCGTCGAAAATTCGCTCCAAGTGGTCGAGGTCACGGGGACTCTGACTGAAACTCGGAGCGTAGTGCGAGAAACGGCAAAAGTGCCAAAAAATTTTAAGTTTCTGCGTGACCTTGACCTTAGTGGCGTCGGTGACGTCGTTTTGATGACGTAAGGGGTGATGATGTCATCAGCACGTCATTTCTGTGACGTCATGGGTGTGACGTCATCGAAATGACGTCATTAGTGATGACGTCATCGATTGCGTCATCGATGACGTCATCGATGACGTCATCGGTGAGGTCATTGACCTCGATGACGTCATCCCTCAGGTGACCTTGAAGTGAGCCAGCAGCCCCCTTTTTCCACTACTGGCATTTTCCGCCATCTTGGAAAATGGCGGCTAAAATATTTTATTATGTAAGCGTTTATTTAAAAATTAATTTTACGATAACCATGCGATGTAAAAACCCCAAATAAAATTTATTCTACTCAAAAAAAGATTTCCTACAAGAAAATGTGGTATTTATTGGTGGGATCTTACACGCCAAGGACAATATTTGAACGTAAACCTAAAATTTGACAGAATTTTCATGTTATATTTGAGAATTTTCTTAGTTTACTTAGATTGTATTGAAGATATGAATTTTGTCCCTTGACAAAAGTTGTAGCCAATAAAATTTTGCATCTTTTCATGTATAATGTTTGCACATTACTCTTAAAACAAACACTGCAAAATATTTTAAATTTTAACTTTTATGCATTTTAGCAACAAGCAACATAAAAAATTAATATTTTCGCATGCAAGTACAACATTAATAACGTATTGAAACGAGTTGGGACTTATTTGGGGTGGTTCCATGATCATTTTGTGAAAATTTCCATTCATTCTCACCTTGTCATTTTCCGCCATCTTGGAAAATGGCGACTAAGACATGTCATTGTGTAAGCTTTCATTTAAAAATCGATTTTACGATAACCATACAGTGTAAAAACCTCAAACAAGATTTATTCTACTCACGAAAACATTTCCTACAAGAAAATGTGGTATTTATTGATGGTATCTTACACGCTAGGGACAATATTGGAACATAAACTTAAAATTTTACAGGATTTTCATGTTATAGTTGCGAATTTTCCTAGTTTACTTCGATATGATTTTTGTCCCTTTACAAAAGTTGTAGCCGATAAAATTGTGCATCTTTTCATGTATAATGTTTGCACATTACTCCTAAAACAAGAGCTAAAAATATTTTAATTTTTAACTTCTATGTAGTTTGGAGACGGGTGAACAAATTATAATTTGAGCAGGCAAATGCAACATTAATAAGTAAGTAAACCTTTATTGGCGTGTTTGGCATGGTCCCCCGATAATTTGCGAAAATTCTAACCTTTTTTAAATCATTATTTCCGCCATCTTGGAAAATGGTGGCTAAGTATCAGAATCATATCACGTTTTTCGTTTTAAAATTAATTGTACATTAACCATAAGATGTAAAATCCTCAAACAAGATGTAAGTCTATTGCACTCATCAAAGCGTTTCGCGTAAGAAATTGTATTCTTTATTGATTTCATATCTTACATGTCACACCCAACATCTGAGCGTTTAGTTTTAATTTTGTAAAAAATCATTTATATTTCTATGTATCGCCAAGTTTGCTTTATTGGTATTGAATATGCAGTTTGTACTTGCACAAAATATGTAGTTCGTGCATCTTTTAATATAGTTCATCAGCACATAACTAGGCCTACTGATTGGACTTTTTATATTAATTTGCGATGGGATTAAAAATGAGATAAAAACTATTCAAGTACAATAATAACACAGAAAAAACACTTGGATCGTTTTTGACATGGTGACCTCTCAATTTTAAAAAATTTGTTGATTTTTCCACAGTTTCACTTCTCAAAAATCAATAAAAATACATATAAAAATAAAAAATTTTTATTGTTGTTGGACAGGTACATGACATGAAATGGGCATAGTCAGGGAAATATAAAACTACTTGTAACTAAAAATAATAAACTGGAGCCTATTAGGCTGTGTTGTTACTTAGGCCTAAAACAAGCTTGGTATACAAACCTCGAACAAGTTTCATTATAATCTCTACAGAAAAATTCTATTCCTTGAATGAAAGTTTCAATTTTCAATTAGATTATTTATGTAATATTGTAACAGAATTACAATATAAGGGAATTACAAGTTACGGGAGCGGTAGCTCAGTGGTAGAGCTCTGGCCTCACAAGCCAGCGGTCCCCGGTTCGATCCCGGGCGACGACATTACACGTGCAAACATGGGCGGTCACCTCTAGCTAGACTATGTGACTTAATGCCGTGACCGTACCTTGCTGTCTTTAGATCACCACACAGGCCTATTGGCCCATGGTGACGGGCAGTGGAGGTTTAATATTTTAAAAAAATGAACCAACATAGGTTTAAGCTACTAGGCCTATATGGTTGTGTGGCACGTAATACTTGACATCAATAAACTACACACCACATGTTTATATATATATATATATATATTTTTTTTTAAAGTAAATGCATTGACAAGTGAAATACATATTGTTTAAGGGTTTTACATTTCATGGTTGATGTACAATTCATTTTAAAATATAAGTATGAAATGGCTAGGCCTACATTATTTAGCCTTTCCAATATGGTTGAAATTGCCAAACATGTCAAAAAGGTTTTACTTAGTTACTAATGTTGTACTTGCCTGCTAAAATTATTATTTGTTTGTTAGCTGTCACCAAACTACATAAAAGTTAATTTTTTTTAAAAATTTCTTAAAATATTTTAAGAGTAATATACAAACATTATACACGGAAAGGTGCACAATTTCATGGGCTACAACTTTTGTAAAGGTACAAACTTCATATTTTCAATTCAGACGAAGCCAAGAGCATGTAATATAGTTTCAAGTTTATATTCAATTATTGACCCTGGCGTCGATACCATTAATATACACCATAATTTCTTGAAGGATATTTTTTTTTCGAAGAGAAAAGTCTTGTCTATGCTTTTACACTGTATCGTTATCGTACAACTAATTTTTTGGTAAAAGTCTTCATAATTACATACTTGGCCACCATTTTCCAAGATGGCGGAAGATGGCAAAGTTGGAATAAATGGGAATTTTCACAAAACGATCGTGGCACCATGCCAAACAAGTCCCGAATGGTTTCACTAGATTAATAACATTGTATTTGCCTGCTCAAATTATAATTTGTTTTTAACCTGTCTTCAAACTACATAAAAGTTAAAATTTAAAATATTTTTTAGCCTTTGTTTTAGGAGTAATATGCAAACATTATACATGAAAAGATGCACAATTTTATTGGCTACAACTTTTGTTAAGGGACGAAATTCATATCTTCAATATAATCGAAGTAAACTAGGAAAATTCGCAAATATGACATGAAAATTCTATAAAATTTTAAGTTTATGTTCAAACGTTGTCCCTAGCGTGTAAGATACTAGCAATAAATACCACATTTTCTTATAGGAAATCTTTTCGTGAGTAGAATAAATCTTTTTTGTGGTTTTTACACTGTATTGTTATCGTATAATCGATTTTTAAATGAAAGCTTACACAATGACATGTCTTAACCGCCATTTTCCAAGATGGCGGAAAATGCGAAGGTGGGAATGAATGGGAATTTTCACAAAATGATCATGGAACCACCCCAAATAAGTCCCAACTCGTTTAAATACGTTATTAATGTTGTACTTGCATGCGAAAATATTAATTTTTTATGTTGCTTGTTGCTAAAATACATAAAAGTTAAAATTTAAAATATTTTATAGTGTTTGTTTTAAGAGTAATGTGCAAACATTATACATGAAAAGATGCACAATTTTATTGACTACAACTTTTGTCAAGGGACAAAATTCATATCTTCAATACAATCTAAGTAAACTAAGAAAATTCTCAAATACAACATGAAAATTCTGTCAAATTTTAGGTTTACGTTCAAATATTGTCCTTGGCGTTTAAGATCCCACAAATAAATACCACATTTTCTTGTAGGAAATCTTTTTCTGAGTAGAATAAATTTTATTTGGGGTTTTTACATCGCATGGTTATCGTAAAATTAATTTTTAAATAAACGCTTACATAGTAAAATATTTTTGCCGCCATTTTCCAAGATGGCGGAAAATGCCAAAGTGGGAAAAGTTGGGAATTTTCACAAAATGATCAGGGGACAATGCCAAACACGTCCCAAGTGGTTTTGTTTTGTTATTAATTTTGTCAGATTGGACCCCTATATTGTCATAACGGCCCCGGACTAATAGACCAACTCATATGAAGGATCCATTTTAGTCGTAGACTGATATCTACTCTAATGAAAGTAAGGTTTTAGTTTAGCTCCTGCTTATGCGTTTTCATTCTTAAGTTTTTTTTCTTTTTCATTCTTGAATTTTTGTGAAATTAGTTCGAGTTTCGCTGAAAACCCCACCACCTAACCAGCCATCTACGGACCTTCAGTTAACCACCCCTCGATCATTTTATCCCCTAGAAAAGTTTATTTTTGGGTTTCGTCCTCATCAAAATTTTCTAGTGCGATGGTTATTTTTCATCAAAACACAACAGTCAGGATGTTTGCACAGGATGTGGACAGTAAAACCATCCTTATCCTTATTGTGTTTGTAGTTGTGTGTTTTCTTCTTTTTCATGATTTGACTAATGATAATAACCGTTGTACTGAAAAATGAGAGGTGGTTGAAGCCCAAGTATCATTGTACTTTTTTTCAAAACACCCACGCTTACCAGCAACAACCACTTCCTTTCAGGAACCATGTTGGAGATGATCGCGAGGGAAGTGTGGAAGGCCGAGGAGGCGACTGAGGAGCGGGAGAGGGAGCGACCTGCCACCGACGTCTTCTACACCCTCAGCGACCGCTCCCCATGCTACTCCGTGGACCAGTGCTCCCGCAACCTCCTGGCGCTCCAGCGGCGCTTCATCCACATCAAGAGATTCAAAGACATACCGTACAAGTAGGTGTTTTCATTTTAGTAGCACCAAAATGCGTGAGCTAGGCCATGACATCACGATTTCGTCACCATGATGACGTCAATGGCGTTATGTAGGTCAAGTTCATGAAGAAAAAAAATTTCATTTGTCCCCACATTTTGCTCTGAGTTTTCGTTTGACTCCTAATGAAATTGAGGTCTTTAAGCAAAATTCAACGAGAAACCGCAAAAGAAAAAAAATATTTTCATTTCTTCGTGACTCTACCTAAAAGATCCCAGCAGTCCAACTTTGGTAAGGTTAGAAAAGTAAAAAAATATTTTCTTCACTTCATCAACTATTTAATATTTTAAGATGCTCAAATATAACTTGATCAAAATATGAACGTCACTATAGATGATTAGTATTTCCCACAAATTTTACAGAAAAACTGCATTCTGGCCCTTTAACAAATAGTTAGGTTTCAGTAGTAGGTTTTCTGGTCGAGGTTACTTCATTATTGGATATTATTGGTAGAGTCAATTCCATTACGAACAAAAAACTTTAATAACGGAATAATGGTCTAAACCAGTGATAATGCTTCCTGTTCTTCAAACCCTTGGAAGTTTTGAAGTGTTGACTTAATTCCTCACAACTAAGATTCAACTGGCTAGGTAGCTGAGTGGTTATAGTGCTCGCCTTTGAATCCAAAGGTTGCCGGTTCAATCCTGAGAAAAGTCAGTAGCTTTTTAGTAGTGTCAAATTGTTGGTGCTGGCCCAGTTCAAGGTCACCTGAGGGATGACGTCATCGAGGGCAATGACCTCACTGATGACGTCATCGATGACGTCATCGATTGCGTCATCGATGACGTCATCACCAATGACGTCATTTCGATGACGTCACACCCATGACGTCACAGAAATGACGTGCTGATGACGTCATCACCCCTTACGCCATCAAAATGACGTCACCGATGCCACTGAGGTCAAGGTCATGCCGAAACTTAAAATTTTTTGGCACTTTTGCCGTTTCTCGCACTACGCTCCGAGTTTCAGTCAGAGTCCCCGTGACCTTGACCACTTGGAGCGAATTTTCGACGAGAAACGGCAAAAGTGCCAAGTTAAACTCGAGTTTCTGACATGACCCTGCCTAAATGGGCAATCGGTTATCCCTCAGGTGACCTTGAACCAGCACAACACCAACAATTTGATATTACTGTGACCTTGAAAACCTAACAACGGAGCGCCGACACCGATGCGCACCCCACGACAGCCACCGAGTTACTGACTGCCAGGCTCTGTGTACTCTAGGTATATGGGGAAGTGGAGGGGGAAATCTCAAGGTCATCCAAATGGAATTTTAAAAAAGTTGAAGAGTAGAAAGACTACTCTTGTGCTTCCTGGGCGACCTCATCAATTTCTAATGGATCTGTAAACCAATCCGATCTGTAGCGGCAGGAGTCCAGAAAACAGGTGCACCACCCATCAGGTTGTCCGTAGCATTTCCGACAATTGGTAAGATTGGAGAAGTGAAATTTAATACACCGCTGCGGACAACAAGTATAAAAGTATTTGGATTTGTAGATTTTGAAAGTTTGTAGTACCGGCGGTGGCAGCTGTTGGTTCTTGCATCTACACCTGCAACATCCGAAGCATTCACATTGCCGGCAGGCCAGCCCATCCACTTGCCACTTTGGTAAGAGGAAACACTTATCCTCACAGCAATAGGTTGTCCCCGTCTCTTCCTCCCAACGCTTCTTTGCACAATATGTGACGCCTTGTATCTCCAAACACCTATGCTCGCAACATGAGATGCGCTTACTTTCCATAGTTGATGTTGCTTTGACGAGGGAGCACGATGAAGTGATGCTGTGGTCAGTGGGAATGGGGTTTATATAAACTAAGGTGAGTGGAGGGGGAAAGGTCAAGGTCATCCAAATGGAGTTTTAAAAAAGAAAAGAGTAGAAAGACTACTCTTGTGTATCTATAGCGATTTCATTGATAGTGAGTGCTTCTGTATGCCAAGTTGATCTGTACTGACAGGCTCCTAAATAATGTTTGCAAAAACCTGCAAATTGATTGTTGCACAATTTGCAGCCAGTTAGCTGTTTTAGTGTGAATTCAATGCAACGTTCAGGGCAACAAGTGTACTTATGCCCTCTCATCTGATACACATGGAATGTCTTCAACTCTGGTTTCGGCTTCTTCCAAGACTTGCACTTACACATGCATTGACCAAAAGCTTCACATTTTCTACACGCCAGACCATCCGCAACATCAATGTCATTTGGCCATGAAAAACATTTCCGTTTGCAACAGTAGTTGAGTTGACTCTCCATGTTGCTGTGGTGAAGGTGCGCGATGAAATGATGCTGCAGTCATTGAGAGTGCACCTTAAATAAACTCAGTGGAGGGGGAAAGGTCAAGGCCATCCAAACGGAGTTTTAAAAAAGATAACTAGTCGTCCTCCTCCTCCTCGTCCGTTGTACTTAGAGAGCTGTCAGACGAAGAGCCCCGTGCAGGTGCTCCCCAGATGAAAAACAAATCAATTTTAAAACGAAGACCAGGATCTTGCATCATCAATTCCTTCAATTTGTCACATACTAAATCGACCTTGTGTAAGGTGTCAACAACAAGCTTCCAATTCGTTGGCTCAATATAACTTGTAGTAGAGTCTGCCTCGCTGATAACCACATCCTCCGGCCGTACTGGAGTGTAAAGATGTGTAAAGTTCTTCGGCTGTAGCTGAGGTTCAGGCTGGCTGGAAGTGGAAGGTTGAGTGTGGACCCCTGTCGCATCGAAATCCATAGTCATTCTACATTCAATGTTGGGGTTTTCGTTTAATACATACACCAATTTCTCATGCAACATATCCACTTCTGCCGAGTCTTGCAGATGAACATTCCAGGAAAATGGCCATTCTTCATCCGTAGTGGAGTCAACTCGAGAAAGAGTGCTGTCCGCCATGATAGCTAAGCAAGGAATGATGTGAGCTACAGACTGTGGTAACAGTATTGAAAAGTAGAGGGGGTAAACCAAAAGTATGTGGAGGGGGTATTTTCAAGGTCATTTAATTTGGGTTTTAAAAAAAGGAAATAGTGGAGGGGGAATTCTCAAGGTCATCCAATTTGGGTTTTAAAAAAAAGGAATGAAGGTTACTCCTCTTCAGCCTCGTTGTCCCCCACATCCTCATTAGCCTCATCTTCATCGACGTCAGACTCGCCATAAGGGTAGATCGGGGACATGGGCGAATATTGTGGAGATTGTTGACCGTTGTTATCGTCCCCTTGCATTCTAACTTGGGACCAATCATAATTTAAATTCATTTGTATTATTATCCCAGGGTTGTCCCGCAGTATTTCCTTCATCCGTTCGCAAATCGTTTCCAAATAGTGTACACTATCGATCGACAGTGTCCAACCCGTACTTGTACCGACATCAGTAGTGGAGTCAGCTTGGCTGATGGTGTTGTTGTCTGCCATGGTTGCTTGTCGGATAAGGAATGACGGTTGATGTGATGCTCATGCAGGAACATGGTGAAGTGGTGGGGGGTGTGGTGGAGTAGTGGGGGAATTTTCAAGGTCATCCAAACGGAGTTTTAAAAAAAGGAAAACCTACAAAGTAACATTGAAACTTTCCAATTGATGGTGGCGAGCGTTTTCTTCTGCAACCTTGCCGACACATGTGACTATGCCATACAGTATGAAAAGTACAACCATAATAAGGCCGAACAATAAAAGATAGCCGTTGACTATCATGATATTTTCTGAGTGTATCTGCTTTCTTCGTATCGCCCTCTCCTGCATCCTCTTCTCCAACTCGTGGACGAAGTCACAGCAAACGTGAGGACATGTTTTATCCGTTGGTAGGTTTGCCATTGTTGATGTTGTCGGTTTGGCTGTTGAAGATGGAATGAGGTTTCCAATTGTGATGTGCCATGTACATCAATAATCAAGTGGTGGGGGTAGCAAAGCAGTGGAGGGGGAAGTTTCAAGGTCATCCAAATTGTGTTTTAAAAAACCTATCTTGTTACTGAGCTCATATGTCAGTAACAAGATAGGTGTTTTTGCTCTTTTACTTCTTTAATATAATGAAAAAATATACATATTCTATTATTGTAAGAACAAGGAAGACAACTGCTAGTCAGCTGAAGTAGTCCAAGTTGTCTGGCTCGGTCTTCATCGACGCCGGTGAGGAAGCCGTGGAGGAGTGTCCAGGCTCTTCTTTTGACTGCCGGGTGTTCCGTATGTTGCAAGCGTAAACTTGCACGTTTATACGGTAGCCTCGTGCCACCATGAGCTGCAACTCCTTGTACAAGTCGTTTAGCTCCTGCTGAGTCTTGATGCTCACCTCCTCGTAACTTGCGCAACTGACGTTCAGAGACATCCTGATGTTGCTAGGTCGGCTGCTGGAGTAGAAATGAAGCCGAGGCACAGCGTTTAGAGGTACATGAAAAAGTGGTGGGGGTAATGGTGGTGGGGGTATGGAAGATCCAATTAAACACTTCTAAACTTTTTCCATTGATACAGTGGGATGGAACAAATAGCACAGGTGTCCTTGTAGTTTTCAAATCTAAACATCGGTGCTAGAAATCCGAACTGTTTTCTACCACCTTCCTGTACGAACCGTCGAAGGTCTCTGACGGCAGCATTGCCACAAGGCCTACAAAACTTTTCCCCGTCTTGGAACCTATACCAGGAGTATCCCGAATACCCTCTATTATCTTTCTTGTACTCTTCGATATCCTGTTTTACTGTTATAGGGATATTATCTCGTAAAGCCGTCTGGAATAAAGATGCGTCAGTTATAACTCGTTGTAAGCAAAGCTCGTACAAGGTGCTCATCGTTTGCTAGTTGGCAACAGACTGACCGTTTTTCGCATCCAAGCAGGTTTGAATCCTAGTGCGGTAGTGGGGGTAATTACGGTAGTGGGGGTAGTTGTGAAATGCAAAGGTCAAAGGTCAAGGTCACCCGCGAAGTTTAAAAAAAAAATGCAACATAAAAATACGTGACGTTTGTCACATATTGATATGTTGCATTTTTTTTTGTTTTTTTATTTTTTGTCTTTTATGATTCGTTTATTTATAAAACATTACAACAACAACATATGTACAACATTAAAACTTAAATCTAACACTGCTGCTTGTCAGCGATGTGGATGGTCAACTCTGTAGAATTGCTACCCGTGCAGCCGTGCGACACCAGGTATAGACACCCGGGTTGAATAGAGCGAAGATCCTCGTTTTGTAGAAGATGGACGAATCTCTTGGGCAGGTACACCTGGAACTTTGGTTCATCCCCCGGAGTAAACGGTGCCTCGCTGAGACTGCAGCAGATGGCCTCCCCAACTGTAGTCTCCATCTTCTTCATAGCATGGATTATGTAGTGCTTCTCGTCTTTTAGTTCCGAGCACTTCTTTACAGGTAATATTGTTGACTTGGAGTGAGCATTGAACTGCTCGACCAAAGTCTGAAGGAACTGGTGAGATGCCATGGTCAGGTTACAGATCGTCTTCTTGCTCGGAGATGTTGTCGTCTCGGAATCTCGAGTAATACTCATGCCAGGTCCCTGTCTGCTCCCCACTTATATACTCTCCGTTACCCCCACCACTCCTCAATTCCCCACTTTGAAGGTAAGAGGCGAGTTTATAGGCATTTTTCAAAGCGCAATGTCTATCTTTATCATGTTCTGGGCTTTTTGTACAAATACATATGGTTTCCAGCATGTATTGATAATTCTTATCCAATTCCACATCATTAACCGGAACATGAGTAAATCCTTCGATCCATCTTTTCTTTTCCAGCCCCTTTGTGTAAATATTGGTAAACTTGTCTGAAAAGTGATGCATAATGTGATACAAGTCCGTGTAACTTGTAAAACCATCATACCAATCGATATGATGGAAGTGTTTTGAAATCCATCTGTTGGTAGTAGCGGCTTTACTAGTTAAAGACGAATAAGAACATGGTGGTTTAAATAAAAACGAATAAGGAACACTTGTATTCATGTCCAAAAACACAAGTTCTTTTATAATGAATCTATCATCATTACCAAGAAACGCTTGAAACTCAATAATACCAGGCTTGGACTTTACTTGTTGTTCTTCTCCCTTGTCCATTTTGAAGGTCACACGTCTGCTCATTACGAAGTCAGGAGGTCAACTGATTTCCACACCACGGTAGGTACTACTTTTATACCAGGCCGTACAGTTGTTGGCGCGTTGGTGTATATTTAACGTGGGCACCGTCCCCAATAGGCCTAACCCCACAAAATGTTGGTTATTGTTTTAAAAACTAACCATTGTCATTTAAGTTTCCATCTTTATATTTTCCTTGTTTTCATTTTCATCACTAACACTTGATTCTTCTCCTCCATCTTCCTCTTCTTCCTGTTTTACTGATTTCTTATGTAGTTGAGCGTACTTTTCCAATTGTCTCCACATCTGTACTTCATGAGGAACTCTATTAAATATAGAAGTATCCACAGGTCCGTATAATATAGGTGCGTCCGGTTGTTTGTCCAAAGTGTCTTCCAGATAATCTTTAATAATCGAACTTGAAAACACCAGTTGTCTCAAGTATCTTGTCATAGGTTCAGTAGCACAAGTTAAAATGAAAAACTCCTCTCGATTAAGTTGAATTTTGTTATCATGTCTTGTTGTGTCTCTAAACCGCAGCTGATGATCACCACGTTGTTTAATAATATCAATTTCCACATTTGAATCTAAAAGTCCTACTCTTGTCTTCCTTCCAAACATGTTACTACTTAAATAGCATTCTAGCAGATGCAAGTGTTTCATAAATGATTCCCAAGCACTGTCCGTAAACAAAATCATTTTGGGTCCATGAGTTAAAATTACAGTAGGGGAATAATCTGTAGATTTCATAACACCGATTAAAACACTTTTGTCCAAACTGGAAGAGATTGGGTAAAATATTCGCAAAAATACCTCACTCAATATGTTTGGAGAAATATTATCTTCAATATCCCTTTTCTCTTTTGTATATTCTTTCTTCTTTTACCTTTTTCTTCAACATTATTACTGGCGTGAAGTTGTCCGCAAACGTTTTGTTCACCTCCTTCCTGGTGACCTTGAGGATCTAAAAACTCAGATATCTCCTTCTCAATATCTATCACATTTTCACGTGTACCACTAGGAGAAGCCATATTGAATACGATGCTACCCATACAACAGTAGGCAACAAACTGATGAGGAGCGGTCTGTACGCTCTGCTTTTATACTCGCGGAATGAAACAAAACCGGTTTTTACAGTACATTCTTAACAATTCCAGTTAAAGGTGTGTATGTTACAATTTTATCATGTAGAATTAAACAGTATGCAGTTGTATTAGCCGGTATAGCAGCGTTGAATTCCATTTCTATTTTTATATCCACACTTGATGATTTTACTGATTCATTTTGTTTAGAACAATCAATTACAACTATTGGGTAGGCATCGTAATATTTTGAAGGTGATAATAAAGGTGTATTTGCTTTACCGTAATATGAACTTTGGAATCTTGCGTACATATCGTACAATATACTGTATTTCTTCTTAGTGAATGACACATTTAAATTGTCGTATGGAAAGAATTGTGAATTTAAATAAACTTTAATATTTTTCAAGTCACAATGATCAAATTGTCCTGCATGTTTAGTGATGTCGTCTCTTCTACCTGTTTGTAAACCAAATATAATATACCTGGCTCGTTCTACATAATTTGATGTTTTAACAGTCCAAGTGTGTCGATCCGTAGTAGGTAAACTGGGATGCTCATGGAATTCCCAACTCCTAAATGGAATAACAATATCACGATCGGCTTTTAATTTTCTTAAAAGTAGCATTCTATGCTCGTCAGCTAATTTAACATGTGGAACTCTCCATACAATTTTGTCTAATTTTAATTTCCATTCTAGGTTTGCATCAGTCGTATTATCTGCAGCTTTAATAATGTCTTTATCGTTAGAAGACCTCAACAAAACTAATTCTTGTTTAACGTTTAATATTATTTTCCTATAATCTTCAGCAAAACCAAGCAACAAACGTAATGGAATATGAAAATCAAAATATCCATCTGAATTTGGAGTGATCGTGTCAATTGTAGGTAATACCCATCCAGCAGGTTTAAGTAAATTGGTTTCATTGGGTGTTTAGATGTTAGTCCTTTTAAAGTCGTTGAAATACCTACTTTTTTAGTGGAATCAACTGTTACACCTGATATTTCATATCTAATTTCATCAAACAGGAAAGCCATAGGATTATTTATAAATGGAACTGTTGTACCAGCAGTAGTACCGTCCTTTTTAGTAACTTGTCCTTCAATATACAAGTAACTTTCACATGGTAGTGTGTAAATGTCTTGATGTTGTATGGGAATACGAATTTCATCGTTATTGTTTAATTTCGATGAAGTGTAAGGGTTGTGGGTGTGGTATTCTTTTTCCCATAGGGTTTCGTCGAATGTTGGACCCTGCGCTATATCCAGTATATCCATAATCGGTTAATTTTAATCCAACTCTCTCTAAGAAACGAATGTTCTCGCGTGTTAACTCCTCCACAGCTGAAGAGCTACTAATGCGGTTTCCCGTAGGTTGTTCGCTTTTAAATGTTAAACCCATGGTTTTTGTATTAAAGTGTAGATTTTAAATGTAATCTAATCGTAATAGGCTCTTTTCTAAAGTCTACCAAGTTACCGTCTTGATCCAATACGCTCAACACGATGTCTGAAATGAAAGTGGTGTTCAACGGTAGATATACCAAGTTTTGTGGCTTTTCAACAATTTTAAATCCAGGTGGTACACTTGGGTAAAAAGTATGTATGATGTGGGTGTTAGCCCCATCCCTGTAAGCACCTTGTATAATGTTACAAGTTATGTCTATACTATTGACTTTTAATATTGTTACTGTTTTCTTACCGGAATGTGTTACATCTGGTTCTAAAACAGGCTCATCGTTGGAAAATCCTAATAAATCACCAATTGAGTTTGGTTGAGTGAAATCTAGATAATATTTGGAAGTAATTTCAGCTTTCATCGTATTATTATTACCTTTTAATGTTATATTGTCTTTTCCCATTTTAGTTTGCAAAAATTCATTTATATGATCAATTTCATAAGAACCTGTGGGTAACCTGCACTCTTGTAAGTCTGTAAATTTTCCACTGGCATCCTTTCCCTTATAATAATGCAATACGTTATTTTTACCTTCCGTAACATTGGGAATAGAGTTGTAAGTTGTAAAATCCAATAGTGCCGCCTCCCAAAACCTTCCTTTTTGCAAGCGTAACGCTGGAAAAAGGATACTTCGTAAAGTGGACGATTTTCCTGTTAATGATACCGTATAGGAAGACATCTCAATAGTGACTGATACTTTTAGCTAGAAATTCCAAACATAAATGGCCGCATATTGAAGTATTATCAGGTTGTTCTCTTTTATAGTTATAATATATGTTTTTAGCAGATTTAAAGTAATTTTGAAGTTCTTTTGGTGGTGGCAAATTACCGAATCTATCAAAATAATATACATTGTTATTTAGTTTCTTATAACAAACCCAATGGGTGCCAGGCCCTTCAGTATTATCCAAATTTACAATTCCAGTCTCATTTTGCCACATTTTCTTTGGTAAACTGTCTTTCATAAACACACCGCGGAAAAACGGTATTTTTAAACAGGAAATATATTTAAATAATTCAATATTGGTTAATGCTTTATGTGGTATGACCAATTGATTTCTTTCATTTAATATGCACGATAAGGTCTTAGGTAAAGACCTGCCCCGTTTTTTACCATTGACCACACGGTGGGCTTCTTCCTGCCTTTTCTGGTAGATCTTCGTCTTCTTCTTATATTTCCTCCATGTTTTCTTGTTGTGGACTTCCTTTTTACCCTTCTTCTCCTCCTTCTTCCACCTCCTACTGCTGTTTTAGCCTTCATACCTGCTGTTACTGCTAAAGCTGCTGCTTTTTCAGCTATGCTAGCGTCACTTGATTTTACTCGTTGCCAAGCTATGTCCGCAAGCTTTCTGTCTGCTATCGATCTATTTTTTGAATCGGCAAACGTGGAATATGCGATATCGTGTTCTTTACAAGCCTGATCTAACTTGTTTATGCCTGGATCACCTCTTTCCAGTCGTTTTTTCAATTTAGTTCCTGGTCCGCAATACTGATAACCTCCCGGTATATGAAATTCGTATGGTAAAGCGTCTATTGCTCTATTTACGATAGATCCTACTGGAATACGATTTAAAGCTTTACTTAACAGAGAAACCGCTGTGGACGTAATACCACCTCCTTTCCTTACAGTGTCTCGATATGGACTGATGTACTGGAATGTCATTATTGTCCTTTTATAACCGCAATGTACAACTTATGTGTTAACTCTATGACGAGTTGGACATAAATGAAGTAGTTTATTGTGTTGTTATATTAAATATCAATATCACCCCAATCTGATGATCTAAACTTTTGCGTATTAGGGTTAATAAAGTATTTATTAAAAATTTCCTTTTTAATCCAATTACCTCTCTCGGATTCAGACACCCAATTACCCCAACGTGTACGGGTTGCAATAATATTGAACATATCAAATAATGCATTTCCTAAAACTTTAATAAGAAAATTAACAGTAACAGCATTATCCACATGTTGAGGGTCTTTAAGTTCTGTAATACGTTTATTATTACAAGTATATACTTTAAGGTCCTTTAATGAAGTTGTTATAGCCTGTCCTACAGTTGCAGCATCATTTGGATCACTTCCTTGTTTTAAATTACCTATTTTCTTATCATCTGCATTAAAAATATCACCAGTTGGTTTATCTAATATCAAAGATTGACTAACTACAACACAATCGAAATCGTTGATACCAGGAGATACGTTACGTATTTTTTTAAACCTACATATGTAAGGTTCATCATTATATGGATTAGAACATATAGTCTGTGCTACAACTGGAACATCAAAGAATTCTGTACCCATACCTATATATGATAATTTCTTTCCTTTACCATCCCAAGCATTATTCTTTTCTTCAAGTAATGTAAACTTTTCATTTCCCTGCACAAAAAAATCCCCTTTTCGCGATACTACTTGGTCTTGTTTTACAAATCCAGATGTTTCTTGTTTTAAAGTTTCCTTCATTTGACCCACCGTTGCTCCATCCGTTGGTGCCGAACCATCTTTTACATTTGCTAAACAATTACCAAGACAATCGATAACTCCCACATCATGTATGACACAATGATCTTTTATATATTTAAGGTTTACAGCATCATTTTCATTTTTTGGATAACCTATATCGTTAATAACAAATTTATAAAAAGAAAATCCATCTTTTGTCTTTTCAGGTATCAAGGAATGTAAATAGCGTCTATTTACGCTGTCTTTTGCATCTTTAGGGTCATCTACGTTGGATATACGTTTATTGTTAGCACTATACGTTTTCCCATTAAATTTTAACGTATTTTTTAATTCAGATGACAAATAACCTTTGTTTATTGCATCACCGTTTTGATTTGGTTTACCAACGTTGATGATTCTATGATCTTCTGCGTCATATGTGTTATTTTGTAGTCTTAATGTTGGCGATATCTTTTCCTTTAATATCTTTAAATTTATTGCATCGTTTTCATCCGTAGGATCTTTTATGTTTTTTAACCTTTTATTACTCATATCATAATCTCCATCAGGTGTTTGTGGTAAACCAGCACTTCTTTTAAGCTATTCGCATAATATAACCCGTCCGAGGAGTAACGTCCGAACTTGTCGACACTCATGGTGCAACTGAATAGTATTCTAGGGAGTAACGCATTTTTATGAGATTACCCCACGGTTTCGGAGTTCATCCACTAAAGCCACCCATTCGTTTTCCAATCCAGTATGACCCGCTTCTTTAGCTTCATGTATTAGTTTCATTCTATCCACCAATTTATTGATATTATTGTAATAAATCACATTTGTGTTATATAGTTTCTTCATTAAACCTGTACCTGTAACAGATTTGTTTCTTTTCTTGGTTCTGGAGCACTTATATCCAAAGTGGATGACACAAACCTTCGTTTTACAGGTTTTCTTGGTATTATTGGCATTGGTTGTCTTCTCGTTGTTGGTATTAACTTGGATACAAATTCTCTATATTTTAAAGACATTAATCTAAAAACAGGTTGGTCAGCTGAATACTTTCTCCTGTATGCATTAGTTTGTTCCAAAATCTTTTTATATGCTTCCATGTCTTTTTCTTTAACTAACAATTCTAAAGGCTTATTTTCAAATAATAATTCAAATAATCCCCTTGTACCCTTATACCTTTGATCACCAACAATAATATTATCATGTTCATCAATGTTTACCGGGCTATTACCAACCATTAAACCGTCTTCTGTTAATCTTACTCCATAACTATGGTAGTTTTTATTAGGATTTGTTCCAGCTAACATTTTTATCATGTATTTCCTTCCTAAAGGTCCTTTGTTATGAATGTTTTCACCCAACAAGCTTATGTTTGACGGACCTTCCCTTGTTTCTTCTTCTTTTTCCTCTTCACTAGCAGTTGATACAACTTCATGTCCTCTTTTGGCTTTTACTTCATATAATTCTCTTACTCCACTATAGTCCGGTGATTCTAGCTCTCTTTCGGGTTCTCCACCGGTAAAACCACTATATGTAGAGGATTCCGGGTCTTCATCACTAAAATCTTCTGATTTTACATTTTCTCTTTCAAACTTCGTAATAGGTGCAATCGCATCTCCTTCCAATACAGGTTTAGCAAATTTTTTGTTTAATTGTTTCAAGGGTTCAGTAATAGGTTTAAATGTAGATTCAAGGAATTTCTCCCTCTCGCTAATACCTAGTTTCAATGCTCTGTTTTTAGCCCGAATAGAATCACTAAGTGATTTTATTTCTTTTACTAATTTTTCTTGGTTAACCATGTTTGTAGCAAGACGTGTTGTACAACAATGAATGTTTTATACCACGTTCAATGTATTAATATAAATTTATCAAATCCTATCCTGTATCGACCATTGTTTAGCGGTTGTTCCTTCATAATTGTTAGGAACCCATACTTTTCAGCCCAAGCCTTTCCACATAACTCTTTAAATCGTTCAAATGTCATATCCGCATTTACATGATCAAAATATATATGTTTTAGGTTGGTTTCGTCCTGTTTAAATACAATTAACATGTTTGCATTGTCTCTAATGAGTTGTTTTGGTATTTTGCTGTAAGTTTGACCAATATAAATGCTATCTATGTTGTTATGTCGACCCATAGCGAAGTAATTTCTTATTGTGTTTTGGTTTTCACAAGATACATCGTCGAATATGAACACGGAGAATGGTTTAGCTTCTTGTGGTTGCATGACACTCTCGCTTGCATTAAACTTTAAATATTTAACTTCAGGCACATTAGTCAATATCTTTTCCAATAATTGATACTTTGGTTGTTGTAGTGATTTTGAAAATACATATAGATTGTTAAAACGTAATCCTTTAGGGTTTGTAATCAAATTGAATACTACATTAGTTTTTCCACAGTTGAAAGGTCCGGTAACCAGACAACGAACGGTGTTTGGTAACAAATTGCCATGTTTCCCACTATTGAATTCTAAATTATCCACTGTGAGTTCATCTATATTATTAATAGTAAAACTCTCTTTTTGTGGTACTATCTCCATCCTTTGTAATGGTTCAACCTAAAATGATTCTCTATCGTTATATCAAATCCTTTTTAGGTATCCAAGAATCTTCCGTCTTATTAAATCCTAACCATCGTACTTTGACCTTATCTTTTTTCCGTTGCAACACCTTTTCAACTAAATATACATCGCCTACTGTTGATTTTAACATTTCATGTCCATAAAACCCTCCTTCAAGCAATTGTCCTTTATTATCTTTTAAAATATATGTCTCAGGTACTGTAGGTTGTACTTTGAATACAGTAAAAACCTCATTGGTCCAATTTGGCAGATATCTTTTACTGAATACACCTTTATATTTACTTATTCGCACTTTATCACCCACATTAAATTTTTTAGGCTTTAGTTTTTCAACTTTTGGTTTAGTATTCATTTTTATACGTTTTAATACAAGGTTTTCATTTTTACTAGTTACTTGGTTTGGTTTCATCGCGATAGTCCTATGAAATTTGTTATTGTAATCGTTTATAAGTTTTGGTAACATATCAATCCATATGTGCGATCCTCTGTTGGAAAACATTTTATACATTGCACTTTTTAAAGTTCTGTTGAATCTTTCGATTATTGAGGCTTTTACCTCTGAATTGGTTGAGTAATGGTTTATATTGTGTTTTTTCATTAAATTTGCAAATTCCTTATTAAAATATTCTTTTCCATCATCTGTTTGTAAATGTTTTATAGTATGTTTGTCTCTTTGTATAGCTGTTTCCATTGCTTTTGTAACACTTTTGCCACTTTTATCTTTTAGTGGTAAAGCATCTGCCATTTTTGAAAAACAGTTAATAACAGTCAATATGTATTTATATCCTTTATTTTGTTTGCTATAAGGAATCATTTCGATTAAATCTGCTTGATATAAATCATTAATTCCTTTTATCACCGTATTTCTTCGTGGAAACTTTCTTCTTGCAGGTTTATGAAGTTCGTTGACAATTTGTTGCTTCAAGTCCTTCATATTGCAGGTTTCAATGTTTGTTGTATCACATGTATAATCACAATGAATGTTGTTTTAAATATTCACATCATTTATATGGGTCAAGGTCATCCAAACTTGTGTAAAAAAATGGGGAACACGGCGTTTGACTTGCCGTGTTCCCCATTTTTTTACGGAAGGAAAAAGGAATAAGGTCGAAGTTGTAGAAGGACGAAGAATAGGTTACTAGTTGATAGGGTTTAGAGAGTAGTGGCCAAAAGGAAGAGTGTGGATTTTGTCGGGCATAATGTGTCTTTTATCATCCCGAGCTGACAGCGCTTTTTTAATTTCGGCGACACTGTAGACTTGATGCTTGAAGCTTCGGATATTGTTGAATGTTGCTGATATTGTAGTATCTTCAAACAAACAAGTCTTGTAGTGGTCAAATGTCACGTGTTTTTTCAAATAAGATGTCTTCACTCCTTTTGCTTTCTTGACTGTCGGTGTGTTGTTCTCGTGGTACATCTTAAATGAATACAATTTCGCCATCAGCGCCACTATTTCTTCTAAAGGCATTCCATTTGCTTCATCTTTGAATTTTCCGATTACTTTTTTATTTTTTTCATTAAAATTTGGATGGTTCTTCGGATAGTCAGAAAAGTCGAAATCTTTGTATGGAAAAGTCCTTAGGTCTTCATACATGTCCAAAGTCTTTATCTAGTAGATAAACGCGTCCGTATCCATGTATGCGACTCCAATGTTTTCCCTTCCGTAGTGTTTAACCATTTTGTTATAATGGAAATCATACATCAGGGTTTTACTTATGTCCAAAATCGACATACCTATGTATAACGGACGGTCCATGACTATTGTTGTTTTCTTCATACTGACAGCGACTAGGTTTTCGTTTATAATCATGGATGTTCCGAAATTTGGTTTTTGCACTAATTTTTCCAATTTCCTAGGATCACTCACTAATTTTACATTTTTGTGTTTTCTTTTGTTCTCCAAGGTCTTCCCAAAGATGGCGTTGTTCATTAATTTATAGAAGTCCTTTTCAAATGCTGTTGTCGCTGCAGCTCTTCTTGTAGTGTTGGAATCAATATATGGTTTCAACCAACAAGACTGGGTGAATTCAATTGCTCTATGAATTCTCACTATACGTAGACCCAATTCAAGAGCCTGTTGAACTACCCAGTAGTGAGCCACATACCGATCTTTATTCTCCAAGGTCATCATCAATTTTGGCCATCTTCCTGTTGTGAAACTTCAGTCTTGGCTAGGAGAGGCAAGTCGTAGTGATGGTCATGAAGGTGCTCCGGGTATTCAAAATCACAGTCCAAAATATAGCCTTTTGGACCATCCTTTGGAATCTGTGAGATGTCTCCGATGGTGGCCGGGTCGATCCATTTGAAGTCAGCGTAGGGAAGCGGATTTGACATTGCCCAACCATAAAGGTTGTTTGCGTCAAAGTAGCCAAGGTAGACCGATGGTTGTTGCTCGTCGAAGCCGGGGATGTACTTGTTGTTGGCTTTGACATGACGTGTTACAGCTTGTGTCAAACCGCCCCGTACACCGGATTCCATCATGAGCACCATATCTATATCTGTTAGAAGTTCCAATCGACAGTTGGTTGACTTTAGCATAGCTTGCCATGCTAATCCTGGAGATGTGTACGAGTGTAGAGGGTCCAGTCCATAGGCAGAGAAGCAGGTGTTTCTGAATTCTTCCATCACATCGCACAGCAGAGTTACGTCCAATTTTATATAAAAGTCAGAATATTCCCCTAAGGTTTGAATGTTTAGTTGGTTCCAAACATTACAAGCATGATTGTAGTCTTCAACGGAGATTTCACTTTCGTTTAATTTGCTATTGAAGGCTTCAATCGGTGGAAGACTGGTTTCTTCAAATTTTTCTGCAGAAGTTATGTAATCGTAGGGGAACACTCCTTTACGTAATACTAAGTCCAATTTATCTTCAGATACAATTTTGCTGGTTTCTTTTAAGTCTTCTCTTCTTAGGTTCTCTGACAATTTGGCTAAACTAGATGGCATAAATCTGTAAGACTCTACGAAGCGAAGTTTAATTTTACCTACTGTTTTGAAAAGCTGATGTACTTTTCCAATGTTGTAGCAAGAACATCAATTTTACCGTCATCTCTTCCTAACTCTGGAATAATAAAGTGGGAGTCGTAGCCGCTAAGATTGTGTAAAACGACAGGAATAAAGTTTGGCAGTTTGTAATTTTATATTGCATGAATTACAAGCAGGTCCTCTGTATAACCCCTGTCAGGTGATCGTGATCTCTTACTTTGGATTTTCTTCACTGAACATCTTCTTGCATAAATAGCATCTTGTCGCTACGTTGTATTCTTCTTGTTGATTTTGGTTTAAAGGTTCCATAGGTACAATATTACCGAACAAGCGTTGAACCTTTCCAGCAATATCGTACAGTTGGTCTACAAAATACTTAGCGGCTTCTTCACCACGGTAGAGTATTGGAGTGGATGTTAAACCATAGTCTTGCAATTGGTTTTCAGACAAGGTTGATTTAACTAGTAGACAAAAACTGTTGGGTTGATGCAACTGATATTTTGTTCTTCTAGTCACTTCGCCGTCCGGCAGCTCCTGTGGTACTAACGTTGATTCTAAATCTGCGTAGACCACTAGTGGGATTCGGTATTGGTGAACTGTCTTGTTAAATTGTATTGAAGCTCGGGTAGGCGGTGGAAGACTTATCTTTACTTCATAGTTCTCGTTGCAAAGTCTTTTATGTTCCAACAACCAGTCTAATCCTCCATGTCTTGAATCTTTCCAAGAAAAGCAGAAACATCTCTTGCAGACTGTAATCCTATTTACTCTTTTGGTCAATTGTTTTACAACTAAGGCTTCAAAGTCCTTTATCCATACATAATGGGAAATTTCACCCTTAGTTATCAGTAGCAAATCCGTGTGGTTTCTTTGCTCAACTTTTACTACCCGCAAAGGATAAACGTTGTTCGAATCATCCAGACCAAAAACATTCACTGAAACGCCAGGATTTTTCTTTTCAAATTTGTCTATGTCTTTCAATGTAACTGGGTAGGTGAGGCCTTGGAAGTTGTAGCGGTGTTCATTTTCGTAATATTCTCTACCAACTCTTTCAGGATGATCTTTAACATACTTGGTTAACATTGCATACTTGAAACATTCATTACCTTCATTTTGCACATTCCTACACGATTTAGTGTTTTGGATTTTCTTTGGTAAAGGGATAAAACTACTACCCCTTAAACCATATCCATGCTTGTGAACCCTTACATCCATACCTTCAATTGATGACAAAGTCCATCCAGATCCTCTTCCTTCATGTTCTTGGAGTTTGGTTATAAGTTCCTCCAAGCATTCTTCAATAATATCATCAATGTCGGAGGTGAAGGTAAGGGTTCGATTTTTGGTAATGAATGCTCTCAATGCTGTTTCACCATCAGTATTGTTAAACATAGCCTCTAACACCATTCCAAATTTAATAAAATTTAGCCTTTGTAGTTCTTCCCTCAAAGTTTGACCAACAAGTTCCTTAGCCTGGGTTATGAATGTTTCCAGTTCCAATTGAACGTTATTAATTTTGAAATGTGTTACAACTCGTCCTGGCAAGGCCGTGGTGCGCAGTTGTCTTACATCTTCCATATCCTCTTCTTCGGTGTCCTCTTCTTCGGTGTCCTCTTCTTCGGTGTCCTCTTCTTCAATAGGTCTTCTAGCAGTAGATGGTCCAGCACCAGCGAATTGTATCACACTAGGTCTTCTTCTTTGCATTTGCTGTAGATAGCTGTCCCAGTAGTCCGTCTGCTTCTGGTGCTCTTCCAAAAACCGGTCAATTGAGTCTAAGTCTATTTCATCCATGGTAATATCTTCTTTTCTATCTTCGTCTTCATGTAATTCTCTGTGTAGGGTGAAAAGATCTTCGTCTTGAAAGATTTCCCCACAAATGTCGCAAAGAGCCATTTCAAACAGTTTGGCTTTGAATGCACACTCTATGAATGTCCACGCAATAATGAGCAGCGCGCTCGACCGGGACCCTTTATATCCGAGGCAGATAGGTGGGGAAAGTGACGTCATATAGAAACAGGTTATCAATCATGTGCTAAATTTAGCCTTTACACAACCGTTTGTAATACATTTATCAGTAGGCTTGATAAATTGATGATATTTGGTCTAGATTCAATAATTTGTACAAGTTTTTTCAAAGACGTCTGTTTGAGCAAGTTTATATAGGTCAAGGTCATTTGGAATTATTATTTTGAGCGGGGGATAGAGCACTAAGCAGCATCATTTACTACAAAGTGCTCTATCCCCCGCTCACATTGTTTTTTTTTTTTTTTTTTTTTTTTTTTTTTTTTTTTTTTTTTTGTTTAAAACTTCTTACAAAGGAGAAACATCACCATCAGAGTCGGAATCATCCTCATCACGGAATAGGCAGCGATGACAATACATAATTCTTCTGGCAACTAACATCCTATCCATTGGACGATGAGGAGTGTCTTGTTCTTCTTCTTCTTCTTCTTCAATTTCCAATTGGAATTCCATTTCCGACTCAGATGATGACTCTAATGTTTCGTAGGCGTGCAAGTCCACTTCATTGTCCGTTGAACCAGCTTCGTCAGAGTCCGTTTCAATATCCATTATTTCTTCCTCCTCCTCTTCCTGATCAACCGCAGGTAGTTGGTCCTCTGCTTCTATAACTTCTACAGGTATTACCTCCAGAATTGAAAGAATTCTGTCGCGATGAAACACGGTGTTGTCAAGTGGAGCCATGGTATGAAAGTGGTGTATCTATCCAATTGGTTTGCCCTTTTTATACCCCCACCAACTATACAATTTATGTGGGTCAAGGTCACGTAAAGATACCCTTTGAGCGGGGGATAGACCACTAAGCAGCATGCTAGTCCATTGCCGCAAAGTGATCTATCCCCCGCTCTGTTCTACACAACCTCAATCAAGTCCAAGTTCGAGTCCTGTTTAACACATTTTATTCTAATTCCATATCCAATTTAAAATTTCAATTTCACAAGGTTTACATTCCTGATGTATCAAACACTCCAGCTCCCTAAACATATCGTCCAGTTCGTCCAAATTATGATGTCCTACTTTTAACACATGGAGGTGGTTCATGCTTTGCATTGTAGCATGACCATCAACAAACAAGTTTCTTTTCCACGCTAACATAAATTCGCAGTTTTCTTGAAAAATCCTTCTCACCAAACACTCATACACAGCCGTCAACATGTCTCTACAGTTTTCATAATGCACCATCACAGTATACCTGTCCAAGTTAGCACCAAGAAGAGATCCACTCATTTTTCTAGCGTTCTACTGGAAAGTCCAAAGCAGAATGAAGGCAAAATGTGCAGACCCCCTCTTTTATACCAGTTAACCGGTTGTCCTTGCTTATAAGTGGGTCAAGGTCATCCAATGCTACCCTTTGAGCGGGGGATAGACCACTAAGCGGCATGTTAGTCCATTGCCGCAAAGTAGTCTATCCCCCGCTCTGTATTCTACACACACACAACACACACACACACACACACACACATGTCCCTGTCTTTTCATTTACATACCTAGTATATATTCACTACCTTCATCGTCACTATCACTCATCTCCGTTTCTACAAACTCCATCGGGTTAAAGTTATATTGTTTCAATTGTTCTTTAGGTTTTCAATTTGTTGGTCCTTTACTTCTAAAACACTGTGAAGGTGTGATATGTAGTCCGCTGCCTCGTTGATGCTTGCTACTCTGGGATCGCCTAACTTCAAGCTGGGAACTACACCCTGCAGCCTGAAGTACGCCATACGCCTTTCTTGCTCCTGCCGTTGGCCAGGACTGAGCAAGCCTTGCCCGTCTTGTCTCACCTCCAGCAAGGTCCGTAGCATCGGAGCTTTGCAGGCCTTTTCCCTAAGCAACAGTTATGCTATGGAATGGTCGAGCAGGTCCACGAGTAGCAGGCAGGACGTTGGCAGCACGCCTTCTTGAAGAAGAGGAAGCTTGAGAAGTTTTGCAGTTGGAAGCCATGTTAAAGTGTAGTATTCAGCTAAGCGGTACAAAGCAGAATAACCAAACTGCACATCAATACCCGTATATATATACACTTATCAGTGGTGGGGGTACTGGCTAACCTTGGTAAAGTGGGTCAAGGCCATCCAAAAACATTACCAGAACGGGGGATAGATCACTAAGTGGCATGTTAGTCCATTGCCACAGAGTGATCTATCCCCCGCTCTGTATTCCACATTCACGCACACATTCATACAAACACACAAGTCCCAGTCCGAGTCTTTACCCACACACCTATCCACTCTCATCCTCACTAGCATCACTGTCCACTAAAAGATCTTGACACTTCATAATTAGTCTGTCGTATTTCCTCAGGATTGAATTTGCCTCACGGATTACACTCTCTAACACCCTATCTTTTTGCTCTATAATTTCGTTGTACCTTTCGATTAGGTTTGGTGATGTCTGGGTAGATGCATCTGATGTGGTTGGTTGAGAGGCTCCGCTGCTGCACAGCTCCTTCCTGACAGGGCCAAAGCCGGAGAACCGGACACGACTTCTTGACGAAGGCCCCGATCGGATCGGCCCAACACCTGAGCCGGAGTTAGAGGCAGAAGCTGAAGCGTTGCCAGACATGGTGCGAAGCGTTCGGCTTAACAGTGTAAAGCAGAATGAGAGGACAGTGGATTACCACTCCTATATATACCCATTTTTGTGGTGGGGGTAACTCAAGGTCAACCTTCCCTGGTATCAAACCTGGTTATTATAAGTTTGGCCTGAATCTTATTCTCTTCAATAAACTTGCTTACTTCAAACACCCAGGAGAACAGTTCGTCTATATTTTTATATTCAATTTTAGTGTAGTGTGTAATGTTTAAGGTTTGTCTGTTTATAACACATAAAGAAAACATAGCCCTATCACGTCTTATCCAAAACTCAACATCCCTTCTCAAACCGCTTAAAAGTTCCCATGCAGTGTGTTCATCTAAGTTGTATTTACCACCTTTGTAGGAGAACGGTGCCATGTTTAGTATCAAGCGTAGAAATAGACTGAAGCAAAATGAACAGCTCATACAAGCTAAGCAAAACGTTGGAGTGGGGGTATCACATGATACACAACCTTGGTTGCAAGGTTAGCTCTTTACTTTTCAGAATAGTTAATATAGGTCAAGGTCATTCAAACTTAAAAAAATTTTTACCTCCAAACACTTGTGGCTTCCCACAAGTGTTTGGAGGTAAGTTTTAATTTGTTAAAGATTTTTGTAACTTAGTCTTCACCCTCAAGGACACGGTTTGAGATTGTCCCAGTGATTTTACATCACCGCCAGGTTAAAGTATTATACAAGTCAAGTATTTTTTTTTTTATTAGTTGACTTGTATAATACCCCTCTCCCTTACTTTAAGAGGGTTAGGACTAAATTTGGAAAAAATAATTTGGAAGAAGAATTTTTGTTTTTTAAATATCGTCCAACACAACCTAACAATTTAGAATTTCTTTTGGTAGGCCTACATCCTAATCCATTTCCCACACAGATTGGCATCCTTCCCTTCGCATTAGATAGCCTTTTTTATGGATGAAAAATTGTCTTTGTACCATCCGAACGGGTACTTTCATTGTATGAAGGCTGCCATCACCTTTTACAATGATTTCTACTTTGGCATCGAAAGCTCCATAAGTTTGAACAATAAAATAATATTTTTCATCCACTTTAAGTCTTCTAATATCAAGCGGTTGCGGACTGTAGGGATGTCTGGGTTGGGATGTTTTAGACCTAATGTTGTTAAGACTGTAGGGTCTTACTCTCGGAAGATTGATATTTTTGTTCAAGTGCGTTTGGCAACGGTCTTCATCTAAAACAGCAAACTTCTGACAGCAAAGAACCCCAAAGTCTTTTGACATATACACGTAATCGCATTTATTACCCTTGCCAGCAGGGACTTTAACACGCTTACGTTTTTGTGTTGGACGCTTTACTGGAGTGTTTTGGAGCTTGTCCGGTTTAGGCTGGCTAGAAGGAATAGGGGGAGAACGCTTTACGCGGTGAAAAGGAAGGGAGCAAACAACTTTGGGTGGGGTAGGAGAACGTGTTAGGTCGATGGTTGGTAAGGTAAATTTGGATGTCATATCAATAGTAGGATAGGGAGCGTCAGGAGAAAAGATAGATCGACGGGGTGGTTTAACAGGTGTTGGTGGGATAGGGGATAGAGGTAGAGGACATTGGGATTTGGTGTATGAAAGGATTTTTTGTGAACGGGAGTATGGGGTGTACTTCGGCTTTGAAGTCTTCTTCTTCTTCTTGTCGTCCTCCTCCGTCTGGAAAATGGCAGCATCCGAGTTGGAGTCCGAGGAAAGGGAGACAGCTGGAGAACAAATCAATCCTCGGCTGGTCCCAGCGGCAGTTGTATTGGTTAGCGCTGGCATCGATGGCAGAAGGCTGGTCACAGTCGTGATTACAGCCAGCGCTTGCCGCAGGACCGAGTACTGCATCGTAGTGGTCCCAGACGAAGAAGGCGGAGTAGACTGGACAGCCGAAGTGGGGTTAGCAGAAGAAGCAGAAGCTGGAGGGTAATTCTTCAATTTCAAACCCTTCAAACCCATTTTAAAAGTGAAGAAGTGAAGTGAAAATATGTAATATAAAGATGCAATATAAAGATGCAAAGAGCAGGAGCACCGGTCAACACGAGTGTTGGTGGTCCAATGAGAGGTGCATGCAACCCGGCCGCCTTATATCCCCACCGACCATGGGTGAGCCCCACCCTAGGGTATAGAGGTAGGGGTAGGGGTAGGGGTAGGGGGGGGGAGGTGTGGGGTGGAGGTGTGGGGTGGAGGTGTGGGGTGGAGGTGTGGGGTGGAGGTGTGGGGTGGAGGTGTGGGGTGGAGGTTGGGGGGGGGAGGTGTGGGATGGAGGTGTGGGGTGGAGGTGTGGGGTGGAGGTGTGGGGTGGAGGTGTGGGGTGGAGGTGTGGGGTGGAGGTGTGGGGTGGAGGTGTGGGGTGGAGGTGTGGGGTGGAGGTTGGGGGGGGGATGCTGGAGCAGTCTTTCCTATAATTAGGTCAAGGTCACACAATAACTTTAAAAAATAAAGCCCCACCTGGGGCATTTAGGTTGCCATCGCTGTAGCCTCCAAAGAGACCCAACTATGGACAACAGCAGACTTGTATGTTAGTAATACCTAACCATTAAGGATTTAGAACACTACTGTATTTAGGTCAAGGTCACGGAAAAATTTTAAAAAAATAAAGCCCCACCTGGGGCATTTAGGTTGCCATCGCTGTAGCCTCCAAAGAGACTCAACTATGGACAACAGCAAACATTCCAATGTTGTCTGTCCTTCACCACGCAAGACTTTTACACATTTACTGCATTGCTAACAAATAACTTTTTCAAAAGCTAACAAAGGTCATTTACATAATTTTGAGAGAGGTTGAGGACAACCCTAGTGGCTTACGTCCTCGGTCCGAGTGCAGAGGCCGCCGCAAATTGGCCACAGCTGTGGTCTGCATGCCAGCGTACAAACGGACCGGTTCCCAACCCAGCCGCAATATTGCCTGCCTGAGAGGACCCATGCTAACATTGGTATAAAATGATTTTACACGGGGGCCTACTCCCGTTCCCTATCTTTAATATTTAAGTTTAGCAATGCATTAAATTTGTATAAGTCGTTACTAGGTCAAGGCCATACAAACATTAAAAAATTTCGGCCCCCGTACATCCATGGCGAACCACGAATGTTCGGGGGCCTTGGGGACAAAAAACACAAATAGCTAACAAAGTTTCATTTACGTAATTTTGAGAGAGGTTGAGGACAGCCCTAGTGGCTTACGCCCTCGGTCCGAGTGCAGAGGCCGCCGCAAATTGGCCACAGCTGTGGTCTGCATGCCAGCGTACAAACGGACCGGTTCCCAACCCAGCCGCAATATTGCATGCCTGAGAGGACCCATGCTAACGTTGGTAAAAAATGATTTTACACGGGGGCCTACTCCCGTCCCTATCATTACAATTTACTTTGAGCTGTGAAAAAGGCTCAAGGGGGAGTGCTAAAACAAGCGTATACACATTAGATAGATATAACACACTTACAAAATAGGTTGAGCTCAACATGGTAAGTGCTGGAACAAGCATATACACATTAAACACATATGACATAAAAGACGAAACAAGACACACAGGATAAAACACAAACAAGACACATAGGAGACATGGGGTACAAGTAAAACACTCACATATAAAACAATTCCTAATACCCAAACGCAAGCGCAATATCTTAGAAATAATACAAGTCTTAAAGTTAGAGTAGACTTCGCTAAACAGTGAAGGCGCCTTTCAGTGTTTAGTGAGGCCTATGGCGGTCCGTCCCGATCGTTCACGTTCAACGCTCGGGAGCGGACTGCGAGACGGCTGTGGCCGGGCCGCCTTATATCCCCACCGGTCTCCCCCGGCATGGGGCGGAGGTCCACCCCGGGGGTGGAGGTCCACCCCGGGGGTGGAGGTCCACCCCTTGGGGGGGGAGGTGGGGGGGGGTGGAGGTGGGGGTGGAGGTGGGGGGGGTGGAGGTGGGGGGGGTGGAGGTGGGGGGGGTGGTGGTTGGGGGGGGGGTCCACCCCTCAGGGGTGGTTCAAGGTCACCGACTACACTTCTACTCTAAGTCTGCATCAAGGTCGCCCACTACACTTCTACTCTAAGTGTTGGCAATACCCCCACCATATTCGAGTCCCTAAGCTACGCGACGGCGCTCAGCCAGTATGTCTCAGGCTTGCATGCGGTAAGCATCGCTACTCTTCGACTCTGTTCATGTAAGTGTTTTACAGATTTTTGCCTCAAGGTCATTACACTTGAACTCTGGACAAACATGGTTTGGATTTTCTCTGATTTTCCTCAAGGTTACTACACTTTAACTCTGGGACGATATCGACTTGTAGTATTTCAGTGTTTTGACTCAAGGTCATCACACTTTAACTCCGGCGTCGAATTATCGTACCAGAGGTCCTCACTTACCTAACTTTTAATGTTTAGGGTGGCGTTTGCACGCCACGTGGTATCGCCATGAGTGTCCAGTCCAAATTTTAAGTTAAATTAATTTTACTGTAATCTTTTCCATTTCCACTTCGTTTTGCCAAAGAATAAGGTGTCGCTTTATAAAGTGGTATTTCTCTAAAGTTATAGGGGATTGCAGGGATACAATTAGTTTATTTAGGAGACTCTTCATCTTGGAGTTTAACACAATTTCCACTTTGACTTTGCTTTCTCGGCTCTCACAGCCTAAGCTGTACAGAAATGTTTCTTCTAGTGCCAACTCGGGCCAAGAGAACAGTGTGTTGACTGTAGGACAGCTCATGGTGAAGTGATGCGATACTCCAGCGTACAACCTCACCTTCCCCCACCACTGTGACCTTCCCCCACTCCTGCTGTTTCCCCCACCTCTTTTCCCTTGACTCATGCGCTACAAGCAGTCTCTCAGTATTGTGCGGACTTTTGTGAGGGAAGCCATGTCGCGGGACGCTTTAGGTAAGAAACTTAACCGTGTTAAGACTTTATTAGTTGCTCACTGTCCACCACTCAAAGTCAAAAGGGTTTCGACTTTAGCTAAGTGGCGCAAACTGTTGCGCGGACACCCTAAGTTTTATACCAAACAGACTAATGTAAGTTTTACTGATGAAGATTTGTTTAGAATGTTGGATGAGATGACTTTTCCTTGCAAAATTCAGTTAGTTACTCCCATTCCTGACAGTTTGGAGTCTTAGTCTCTCAAGCCGATATACCTAGAGTACGCGGAGCCTGGAGGTCAGTCGCTCGGTGACTGTCGTGGGGTGCGCATCGGTGTCGGCGCTCCGTTGTTAGGTTTTCAAGGTCACGGTAATATCAAATTGTTGGTGTTGTGCTGGTTCAAGGTCACCTGAGGGATAACCGATTGCCCATTTAGGCAGGGTCATGTCAGAAACTCGAGTTTAACTTGGCACTTTTGCCGTTTCTCGTCGAATATTCGCTCCAAGTGGTCAAGGTCACGGGGACTCTGACTGAAACTCGGAGCGTAGTGCGAGAAACGGCAAAAGTGCCAAAAAATTTTAAGTTTCGGCATGACCTTGACCTCAGTGGCATCGGTGACGTCATTTTGATGACGTAAGGGGTGATGACGTCATCAGCACGTCATTTCTGTGACGTCATTGGTGTGACGTCATCGAAATGACGTCATTGGTGATGACGTCATCGATGACGCAATCGATGACGTCATCGATGACGTCATCAGTGAGGTCATTGACCTCGATGACGTCATCCCTCATGTGACCTTGAACTGGGCCAGCACCAACAATTTGACACTACTCTTTTTAAAGGTTCGATTCCGGACCCAGTTGCCATTTGTCATTGGGCTATTAATTAATGATGCTTTCTAACAACTGGTCGATGTTAGATAGTAACAAGACTGGGGTTTGGACCGTTCCCCGTCAAAACGTTAAAAAAATGCCACTGGCGTAGACAAACACAAAATAAATAAAATAAAATAAATAAATAAAATAA
>JAQYXR010000700.1:0-47416 GCA_030545055.2 Neoaliturus tenellus
TCCGCGGATCACTGCTTTTTTTTTATATAACTTAGCTATCTGGTTCATACTGTAGTATATTTATGTTATACTCTTTTTTATATTGTTTAAAACTAAGGTATTCTATTCTTGAAATAAGTGACTTTCCGTTACGTAAATCAAAATTTATTTTCAGATTTTTAAAACTTATTCCCATTGATTGACGTTGATTTCCTCCCAAACTAAATTGGGAACTGAGTTGGCCGAGTAAAGTCAACAGCAGGGCAAAGCTTAGCTCAGCTGTTTGCTGGGGAATTGCCTCATGTTTGATGAATTAAACATCCTTGTCTGACCTATTACATGTCGAAGTTCATTTCTATTATTATTCTTCAACCACCACGTCAAGTCAAATATTTAAATAATAAAAAATGAAAATAAAACCATAAATTAAGTAAAACTTAATCAACTATATGTTAACAATTTCTTAGAATAAAATCTACTTAATTAAGGTGTGAAAACGAAGCAAAAATGGATTAATTATTAGCAATAAACGAATCATTAACAATAAAATGTTCCTTATTCAGGACCGTCGAGATGGATCCATTTCTGCCTCGAGTCAGCCACTTCCTTTGTTCCCAATTGATTCAGGCAGTTCTGGATAATTACAGCTCCACCTCAGACGACAAAGTTCAAAGCGTCGGGACCGAATAGTTTTTACACCTTCTCACCCGGAATGAACTTTGTTTCTAATTAACTTTTTTTTGTTTGAAAAAAAGACAACAGTAGTTTGTTTTGTCACAATGTCGTACTTTGTTTAAAATTCAAATCTGTGCATTTTTTATTCCAAACGAAATTTTTAAGGTTACTTTGAAGACTTTTTGCTTTGTTTTTTTATTCAGACTTGATTTATGTACCATGTACTGATATGTATGATACTAATATACATACTTCCTCTTTTATAGACATTATAGGAAACTAAACCTCAAAACTCCTGGTGTAAAATTATATTACACTAATTTTTTAGTTTATAAAACGTGTAAACAATACACATTACAAACACGTGTGCCAGTTGCCCTAGTTTGTGTGGGAAACACAAGTAATGTTGAGACACAAAGCATTATCCTACAAACGTTCCAGCTTTGAAGTGGAATAACTACTTCTGCACCTTGTATAACAAAGCATAATTTTATAACAGATAAACCTGAACATAGTTGAGTTACACTTTGTGGTAGTAAAGAAATTTTTTAAAGATATTAAAGATATTTTAGAATATTCAAATTATATGTTCTTGTGAGACAATTTATGTGTATACAAAGTTGTAACTATTGTTATGACGTCAATAATCATCAATATACTGCAAGCGGCACGTCATAAGGCATTTGCCAGTAAAGTAAGGGCTGCCAAGTCATTATTGTTTATTTATGGCGCATCTTGCACTACCTGCCAAGTGTTACAATGTCGATAAGTTTTGGCTGTTGATAAAATGCTACACAACCATGAATGTAAGTAATAAAAACTAATTTAACAATCAAACTAAAAATTTACAGTCTATGATGACAACATCATGCCTTTGTTAGTATGTAGGTTAAGGAAGTATAATAATATAATAGTTTAGACAAAATAAGTCAAACCATTTATACATTATTTGATTCGTTATACATAAAAAGCAAAGCGGACGCCCACTCTCTTGCTCAACTCAAACCACTCATAAATCACTAATATTCTTAAATTTCTTGCTATGATTGAGTGTTTAAATTCGGTAACTGATTACTTTGATAAAGAAAAGAAATTGTAAAATTCAGCTAATTCTGCTTAATCTTATTACCACTTTAATGGTTTTATTAATATTACATCCTTTTCAAAAGGAAAGATCATTACTTTTATCAAGTATCAAAGTTCGATATAGTTAAAAAAATTAAATTATAAAATAAAAAAGAACTGTTCCAAAGAGGTGAAGAATGATTTATGTACAATGATTTATGTACAGAGTTGACAAAAATGTGGTCATTAATTTCTTTTGAGAAAAAGGCTTTGACAGTTTGTAAGATAACATTGTTTAAATCAATGTTGGTTTTATATAAATGTATACAAACTTCTTGTTTTATCAGTCTTCTGATAAATATAGGTTTCTCAGAATTTATAGCAGATAACCCCATGCAGAAAGCTCTACATGTTGTTATAAGAATGATAGATAAAAATTGTTTTTGATACACCGACTGATCAAGTATTGTAAATATGATTTCCATTTGGTGCTTGAGTTCACATTTTAATTTCTTGTTTCTTATAACATTGATTGGAAAATAACAGGTATTCGTCAAGTAATAATACCTGACTATTTATATTTTAATAATTTTTAACGGGATTGTTTAAGAGTTTTCGCAGCTAACTTCACTGGTTGAAATAATTACTGTGATTGTTATTTTGGTAATTTCTAATAGATAAAACTACACAAATACTTCACATTAAACCTATTCAGTAATTACGAAAAATCAATAAATAAAGTTTAAAATTAACTATTAACTTGTATTAATGATTTGTAAAAGATAATTTTGCATTGAGTAGAAAAAGAAAGATGACTTCAAAGACAATTTGAAAACATGAAACGATAAGGATCGCAGGATTTTTGATGATGAATTAAACATTAGTTTGAGCCTTGTCAGATTAGATGAAAATGACAACGTACCAGCCCGGCTTTGATGTACATACTAGAAATGCAATTACATTAGAAACGATAAATCGACTGTTTCTGATAATAGTTGCTTTTAAGCCATGTGTATACGTAATTTGTAATTACATACTTTGCATTAAATATGTAGGATGCAATATTATCAGTATTTTCATTTGGAATCGCATGACACCTGTTTACCAATTTATAATTTTTATATTCTGTTTTAAGAATGTATAAACATGATATTGGCCTAATAAAGCTTTAATTTTTCCCAACATTATGTACAAATATACGTAGTGCATGTGTACTTCCTCTTACATTAAAATTTCTTTGGTTTTAGTATTTGTGATATAGTAATAGGCCTACATATATAATTGATAGTGTTAACAGCTCTCAAAGAGATTTAAAAAAATATGAAGTTATTTTAAACTAATGTATAAAATATATTATCTATAAAATATGTATAGGCCACAATAAACTAATGTAACTGTACTTGAATTATTGAGTGAATTATTTTGTTGAATAATTATCGTATTGTGCAATAATTAAACAATATGGATTATTAATGGACACTCAATTGAAATGTGAACTCAAGCACCAAATGGAAATCATATTTACGACACTAGATCGCTCGGTATATCAATAAAATTTTTATCTATCATTATTTATAACAACATGTATATCATTCTGCATGGGATTATCTGCTATAAATTCTTAGAAACCAATTTCTATCAGAAGAAAAATAAGACAAGCAGTTTGTATACATTTATATAAAACCAACATCGATTTAAATAATGTTATCTTACAAACTGTCAAAGCTTTATCTCCTAATTCAACATATAATTTTCTACTAACACACAAACATTTAAGAAACAAATTTAAGTCAAGATTATTAAATGACCCTCCTCTCACTAACTACACGCCCTCCAGTTCCTCTTATTTCCGTAGACGTGTTACATTGTGACATATTTCAATACCTCAATCTATCCGCAACGATTTGCTCTACTTCTTAACAGATCTGTTTATCTATCTTAGCAACGTCTTATTCAACCTTATTAGAATTATTTGTAGCCTTTATATTTATTATTAATACCAGTAATGTTCAGTTTAGATTACAGTAATTATATTTGATGTTACGTTTTCATTAAAATCTTGGGTACTTATTAGACATAGTTTTTGTATTTATTCGGCTAGTTAGATTGGCTACATTGGTTGAAGATTTCTATGGATCGAACTCTCAGTGTTGCACAGATTGGGAGTTAAAACAATATTAAACTAATGTTAAATAGTTGATTGATAATAGAATAATCACAGTAAAAGTAAAACCTTTCCAAAAGTAATAACCAAGAAACTTTACTTTTAAAAGTAAGATACATTAAATGTTTAAGTTTTGTTACGTTTAAGGTAGTACCTTGTTAAAGTGAAAGCGTCTATTACAGTGAGTGATTCAGACGACCATTCGATAGAGATATCGTCAACAATGTACAGCAGGCCGGAACATCTGATTCATACCGAACGTTAACAAACGGCTGTCCCCTGCAGGGCCCAGATATGGCCGTTATCGCCATTCTGTGTTCATGGCCATCCTGGGATTTAGGCTTGTTTATATCTTTCCAAACTACTTAATAAACGTCATAATTCATAATCATAATAAAATATCAAGTATTTAACACATACATACTGTATGTGTTAAATTTGTAAATTATATGTGCTCATAAATTTTATAAATGTACGTGTTGATTACATTGTGCAGTTTTTACACATATATCCATGGTATGAGGTTAATAAAACCAATACATTTGTTAATTTCTTTTATAAAAAATGATAAATAAACAGGCTCACGACTGTCCGGATCAATAAACCAGCTATTTATTATTTGAGGTTTTCATGTCATCCCGATCGTCTTATTAAACGGAATTTCGCTCATATTAGGAAAGATTCCGTCAACAGAGCGATGACGTTTCTGGTAAATGGCCGCTGTTGATTTGATATACAAAAATTTAATTGATATTATCGGTATTTTCCTGTTTATTCCAATTTCCGGGGTCCGATCGTCACTGTGAGGTATTTGTACTAGGTCAGTTTAATTAAACTCGGGTACTTGTGTTTTCTTTGGAAAAATCAACCTTGCTAAACCTCGACAGTGCCTAGATTAAACAAAGATTAAGTCTTAATCTACATTTTTACCGACTAATCTTTACATGAATCCTTGATTCACGAACCTTAATATTTTTATAGTTCATAGTTTCATAGTTTACGAAAGTTTCGTTAGCCTGTAAGATTTCGTAGCACTTAATACTGCTTTAAAATAAAAGAATATCATCGTGGCTTGTAGTGGAGGGAAATTTGCATCAACTGACAGCTTTTCTCGTCTCAGTACACTGCATTTTTAATTTCTAAGCAGCTTGACAGGCCGATAATCGACAGAGAGATCTTCAGATCTGTTACGAGTCGGAAATCGAACAAGAGTCTAATATGTGTCACCCAAGCACCTCACCGAGGAGCATAGAGGAATGTCTTTTTGTTAATTTGCACTTTTCTTGCTTACTATTATCACAGTGTATCGTAATTCAATTAAACTTAATCTGCATTTTACTATGCATTCAAGTTTATAAAATTTTTTTGTAAGAAGCAACATTTTTCACTATCCGACAATAATCTTCAACTATATTTTCCTTTGATGTACTTATTTTATGTTCTATGAATAAAACATTGAAGGTAATGATTGAATTCCACAATAGAACGCGTGGAGATATCATTAAAATCCTATTTTGTGAAGAGCACACAGAGGAAGATTTTCCCAAAGCCAATATCGCAGTGTAATCCGAGATTTTGATGTGGGATGGACACTGCTGAATTAAACATTAGCCTCGAGCTTTGGACCGTGGACGAGAGTACAACATACCGCAATCTCAACTATAATTATCATTAAAGGAAAGAATTAACTTGTAATGCTGCTGTTTCATATTTGTACAATTAATTACTCCCAGGCACATACAGGGTGTCACAAAATTGCGAGACTGTCTAATAATATTCATATTCTACGCATGAAAATGAATCGAAAATAATCAGTAAACGTTTTCTACTCGAGCTTTGCTAAGCCGCTATTTGCCATGTTGTTTGTACCCTTAATAATGTTCATTTCCGTAACAAATTGTGGTATAAAGTTTAAATTTTACATGGCTTTTCTGACATAAATTTCAACTTAAAAGAATAATATTTTTTTCTATGATTAATTTTAAAATGACGGCCATTTTTTATATCTTAAAAAGCAACTTAATAACGTAAAGTTTAACAAATATTGCCAAGACAGAAGAAAGCTGGCAAAATGTAAATAATGACTCCAATAATAAATATTGAACAACAAATAACGGATTAAAGGCCAGTTGACTTCTAAAAATGTAATGGTATTCAAAAGTTAGGAAGCGAAAATGATTTTTTCCTATAAGACAAATCGCATTTACTCTGCCATTTGTTGTTAAATCTTCATATGTTCTTGGTATCATTGTTTATATTATTAAATTTTAAAAATTAATTGCTTCACTCTGGTCAACATTTGTAAAAATTTACCTTTTTTTTATAGATGCTTTCTTAATAAAGAAGCCACCGTTTAAAAATACACATTGGAAAATCATATACCTTTCTTGTAAGTAAATGGATTTTTTTAATGGTCCACGCCAAGTTTGAACCTTATACAACATTTCGTTACATAAATAAAAGTTATTAAATTTAAAAAGAATTATGTATATTTCTATACATAACCTATTAGTAAAGGGGTGGTGTTTGGGAATTTTTGAAGATTTTTCATACAACTGCCTTTGGAGAAGAATCTGAAATGGGTGGCAATCAGGTGTTGTAATTTTCAAATGTACTTAAACAATATCTGTAATCAACTTTGTTAATATTTATGGATGACAAAAGAGGTAGGAGATGAGTTATGGAACCGTGATAAGCTGTAATGCATGTAGCGACACCTGGAGGTAATTTCGGCAACCTCGACCTTAAAGCTTAGAGGACGAGAATTCACGCCGCTTATGATAATGGTCTTCATATTGCTAGGGTTTTTCATAAATTATGACCTAACTTTGTTTTAAATATCCAAATTTGTGTAGCTGTAAGCCACCTTCTATTCAAATTAAGTGTTTAGATGATAAAATAGTTGTATTGTTTTACAGTGTGGTTGAAAAGTCCCGGAACGGTGAAATTTATTTTTAACTATTATAGATAAAGTAATGAGACTTGGTATATTAATATTGGTCATAAACATGTCTATTCTTTCAAGCTATTATCACTGTTTACCTCTTAAGGGGGAACGGCCCACTAGGAGTCAGACAAAATTCTTAAGTAGGTCGAGTTTGGTATAAAATTAAAGGTCTCACGTATCAGAGTGCAATACTGCAAACTTAAAACTCCAATAAGCTTATTAATATTCAACCTTTTAACGTCGGGATAGTGGCTTGTTACTCCAAATGCAAAGTCGCTTAAGATGATGTCAGTAAAAACCCATATGATTCATTAAATTCACAACTATCATCCTTCAGCCACAATCACCTTAAAAACGTGATAGATTTTCAACCTATTATATTTATAAAACGTTTTCTGAACTCTTTTCATAGTGTTTTATTTAAAATTTTAACAAAGTGCACCAGAGAAAAATTCAATATGATAAAAATCATTCAAAAATACTTAGTCTAGTAACACAGGGGGTTTTTATCGTAAACAAACCGATAAGAATTTATAAAAAGTCAATACACATATATCGTCTAAAGGTTTAACTGAGATGCTATGAATAACACATGAACAAGGGAACGTGACAAGATCTTTATATGTAGCAAAACATTCTTGATTTACTTTCATTATGTGGTTTTAACTCTATGTGTTGTATTTTTACATGATAGAAGATACTTTGTTGAATATTTAGGCAACTAAACCAAGTTAAATTAAGTTTAGTAAAATGGGGCTATTAAATATTTTTTGTCGAATAATTTTCTCTATTTAGTTATTTAAATAAAAAATCACCAAGCCACTACTGATAAACTCTCTTAAAAATTTCAAATGAGACAGGGGTCCTGAAAAGTTTTAATATATCTATTATCAATTGAAATTAATAACTCCTAAATCAATCAAGAGTCAAAACATCACCTAAGGTTAAAGTTAATCTTGTTAGCCTCACTGAAAGAAATTAGTGACTGTTATAGAAAAAAGTAAGTAAATCTAGCCAAACGTTGCCCCTAAATTTGTGACGGCCAAACAGTTTGATATTTTATCCAAATGATTTTGGCTAAGTTTATTTGGGCATTTTAACTAAAGAAGTTAAAATAGCTTAGCCATCCTTATTCTGAAATAATACTCTATCACATTTACACCTCCAACAAAACAGTGTTAGTGAGTTTACTTGCAGCGTCTTGCTTTATCACTCAAAATATTATTCAATTTTAGCCACACATTTCAGCTATACTTCATCACGCGACCTTAAGAATCGTTCAGCTCAATCGCCCAGCACAGTTGGTGGTTTTAGCCAAACAAGCTACTTCATCATGCGACCTTGAGAATCGTTCAGCTCAATCGCCCAGTACAGTTGGTAGTTTTAGCCAAACAGTTCAGCTATACTTCATCACGCGACCTTGAGAATCGTTCAGCTCAATCGCCCAGTAAAGTTGGTGATTTTAGCCAAATAGTTCAGCTACTTCATCATGCGACCTTGAGAATCGTTAAGCTCAATCGCCCAGTACAGTTGGTGGTTTTAGCCAAACAAGCTACTTCATCATGCGACCTTGAGAATCGTTCAGCTCAATCGCCCAGTACAGTTGGTAGTTTTAGCCAAACAGTTCAGCTATACTTCATCACGCGACCTTGAGAATCGTTCAGCTCAATCGCCCAGTAAAGTTGGTGATTTTAGCCAAATAGTTCAGCTACTTCATCATGCGACCTTGAGAATCGTTCAGCTCAATCGCCCAGTACAGTTAGTAGTTTTAGCCAAACAGTTCAGCTACTTCATCATGCGACCTTGAGAATCGTTCAGCTCAGTCGCCCAGTACTGTTAGTAGTTTTAGCCAAACAGTTCAGCTACTTCATCATGCGACCTTGAGAATCGTTCAGCTCAATCGCCCAGTACAGTTGGTGGTTTTAGCCAAACAAGCTACTTCATCATGCGACCTTGAGAATCGTTCAGCTCAATCGCCCAGTACAGTTGGTGGTTTTAGCCAAATAGTTTAGCTAATTCATCACGCGACCTTGAGAATCGTTCAGCTCAATCGCCCAGTACAGTTGGTGGTTTTAGCCAAACAAGCTACTTCATCATGCGACCTTGAGAATCGTTCAGCTCAATCGCCCAGTACAGTTGGTAGTTTTAGCCAAACAGTTTAGCTACTTCATCACGCGACCTTGAGAATCGTTCAGCTCAATCGCCCAGTAAAGTTGGTGGTTTTAGCCGAATAGTTCAGCTACTTCACCATGCGACCTTGAGAATCGTTCAGCTCAATCGCCCAGCACATTTGGAAGTTTTAGCCAAACCGTTTAGCTACTTCATCATGCGACCTTGAGAATCGTTCAACTCAATCGCCCAATACAGTTGGTGGTTTTAGCCAAATAGTTTAGCTAATTCATCACGCGACCTTGAGAATCGTTCAGCTCAATCGCCCAGTACAGTTGGTGGTTTTAGCCAAACAAGCTACTTCATCATGCGACCTTGAGAATCGTTCAGCTCAATCGCCCAGTACAGTTAGTAGTTTTAGCCAAACAGTTCAGCTACTTCATCATGCGACCTTGAGAATCGTTCAGCTCAATCGCCCAGTACAGTTGGTAGTTTAAGCCAAACAGTTCAGCTACTTCATCATGCGACCTTGAGAATCGTTCAACTCAATCGCCCAATACAGTTGGTGGTTTTAGCCAAATAGTTTAGCTAATTCATCATGCGACCTTGAGAATCGTTTAGCTCAATCGCCCAGCACATTTGGTAGTTTTAGGCAAACAGTTTATCTACTTCATCATGCGACCTTGAGAATCATTCAGCTCATTCGCCTACCACATTTGGTAGTTTTAGGCAAACAGTTCAGCTACTTCATCATGCGACCTTGAGAATCGTTCAACTCAATCGCCCAATACAGTTGGTGGTTTTAGCCAAATAGTTTAGCTAATTCATCACGCGACCTTGAGAATCGTTCAGCTCAATCGCCCAGTACAGTTGGTGGTTTTAGCCAAACAAGCTACTTCATCATGCGACCTTGAGAATCGTTCAGCTCAATCGCCCAGTACAGTTAGTAGTTTTAGCCAAACAGTTCAGCTACTTCATCATGCGACCTTGAGAATCGTTCAGCTCAATCGCCCAGCACAGTTGGTGGTTTTAGCCAAACAAGCTACTTCATCATGCGACCTTGAGAATCGTTCAGCTCAATCGCCCAGTACAGTTGGTGGTTTTAGCCAAACAAGCTACTTCATCATGCGACCTTGAGAATCGTTCAGCTCAATCGCCCAGTACAGTTAGTAGTTTTAGCCAAACAGTTCAGCTACTTCATCATGCGACCTTGAAAATCGTTCAGCTCAATCGCCCAGTACAGTTGGTGGTTTTAGCCAAACAAGCTACTTCATCATGCGACCTTGAGAATCGTTCAGCTCAATCGCCCAGTACAGTTGGTGGTTTTAGCCAAACAAGCTACTTCATCATGCGACCTTGAGAATCGTTCAGCTCAATCGCCCAGTACAGTTGGTAGTTTTAGCCAAACAGTTCAGCTACTTCATCACGCGACCTTGAGAATCGTTCAGCTCAATCGCCCAGCACATTTGGAAGTTTTAGCCAAACCGTTTAGCTACTTCATCATGCGACCTTGAGAATCGTTCAACTCAATCGCCCAATACAGTTGGTGGTTTTAGCCAAATAGTTTAGCTAATTCATCATGCGACCTTGAGAATCGTTTAGCTCAATCGCCCAGCACATTTGGTAGTTTTAGGCAAACAGTTTATCTACTTCATCATGCGACCTTGAGAATCATACAGCTCATTCGCCTACCACATTTGGTAGTTTTAGGCAAACAGTTCAGCTACTTCAACACGCGACCTTGAGAATCGTTCAGCTCAATCGCCCAGCACATTTAGTAGTTTTAGCCAAATAGTTCAGCTACTTCAACACGCGACCTTATAAAACAGTTACTGATGTAGCTAAACACCGTGTCTGATATCTACTAACCCTCCCAAGATATTGACGAACACTTAGTAGTTTAGCCAAACAGTGAGGGTAATGTTGTGAATCTTTAAAGCACTCTTCCAGATTGTATTGCTATTTAAACATATCAATTTTGCTCTTTCTGAGAGTCTTTTTTAAGCCTGTGTACTAACTAGTATACTAACTGAGTATCTCTGACGAAGGCTGGCTCACCAAAATCATAGATGGGTTTTAGCATCCAACTGAAAGTACTGAGTTTTACAATTCTAATTGACCTTAAACTAATAACAAAAACAATAAAACGCCTGCAGGTTTGTTATTACTACCGTGTGATAATGATTACATCCTCACAATAACGGTTAGTAGTTGGACATAGAAGTAAACTTATTAAAATTTTAGCTTCGAAACAAAATGTCATTCATATTACGTTAGTCATCATTATTTACGGTGGGGCTTGTGTAGTCACTAACATAAAATATTTATGGCATATGAAGGCGTGTTTGACACTTGAGGCCGTATACTACCATGTTCTAAATCTAACCGCTTTGGAAAGGTTACCAGTTACAACAAAATACACTTCTTTTCGCTAAAAACAAAGTTAAAAACGAAACTGTCTGAATATAACGAGAAACTAAGTTCAAGCCACGGATTTTATACAGGGTGATAAGTGATAAACAAATCATGGATTATATTACCCAATACGCGTAAAAACTACACACTTTGCAATGAATTAACTATCCTCATGATAAGGAATAAAAATAATCTAAATTATTTTCTGAATAACAGTTTGCAATTAATCTAAGTTAACAAAACTGAAATAAAAGTCTTGTTTTTTAACAATAATATAAATATTTTTGTCATACTCTTAACATTTATATAAGAATAAATTAAATACATGAAGTTTGAGATATATCATTAGCCTTAATTATTAGCTTAAAGTTGAAATTTGTGTTTTTTTTCTTTTTTTAGATTATTAATGTATAAGATTTGTATTCAATTTAATCAAAAAGTCGCAATGTGTAAAATACTTTCAAAATCATTTTTAACCATTAATCATTCAAACATATATGTCAACGGTGCATCCAGTATTTTAAATTGAAACAAAAAATTTAAGAAAACTTAATGAGTATGGGTTTCATAATGGGGATTAACATTTTTCACATGTGAAAACTGTTTTCACCATTTTTTACAAAATGGTTAATTTACAAAAGTTGTCATTAAATAATTAAAAACACCCTAAACTGACATTTTGATAGTATCACTATTGAAGAGCTAAGTTTCTGCGAATACAACGACCACCAGATGCGAATAACTGTCAATACCTACTCAGCGAATCGTTCCGGGCATCTGTTGTGGATTATTTTACATTTGTCTCCCACTGCTGTCTCAGACTTTCTCACAATGAGAAACAAATTTCCATAAGACAAACGATTGGGACATAGACAGAAAATAGTTTTGAATCGCAAACTCTCTGTAGTTATTTTCCTGAAGCTGAAATATTCAGCAACTTATTTTGCGTATACATTAATGAATCGTATGTGGATTGGACAATGTTAGGCTAAATAGAGGTTCATCAGTGTAAAAACAATTCGATTAAATGAATAACACAGAGTTTGCAATGAATAAAAATATAGTTTACTCTTGATAAACGGTTTAATTTTTAACTTTCATGTTATGTATTTTCAGTAGTTTATCAATATAGAGCTTTTAACCATCACATTTTTAATATCTAAATTAAAAAAAAAAATGTTTAGATAAAATGTGCCATCATATTAACATATATTAACAGGCATTTTCATGAAGACCCTGAGAAATACAAAAACGAACCAAAAAAATCACATCGTGGATTATTATTGTGGAATTATCGTGGGTTATTATAATTTGTAATATATAAAATATTTTTAGTTTATAGTAACTCGAACAATTAATTCAATTTGAATTATTTCTTTGGTGAGTAAAAATTACACATGCACTTTATGTTTGTGAAACATTCTCTTTTTATCTATAAATGTGATTGTTAACCGGGGTTCAATAAATAAAACATGACAAGGAATACGTGACTAGATCTTAAGATGTATCAAAACAACGTTGATTTATAATGTTTGCGCTGCTATGCATTCTAAGAGTTAATTTTTTATTTATTTATTTATTTTTTTTTTACTAAAAAGTAATTTAAGGAATAGAACATGAATTAGGCATGTATGTTTTACATGTATCCAATTTTTAGAGTCAACACCAATCCTGATGAAGCTATAAACGAATTTTTTAAAGAGTTTCATCGTTTTCAATTTTTTTGGTTTTCAATTTTCAGATCTAAGTACGAGATGACACGAAGAGCAGACTATGTAGGTATAGGCTGCAGGCGGGTTGGCACCGCTGTCATTAGTATTGTATGTTTATGACAGTGGGCGCTGTGTGTGACATTCAAGGTGGTGGACGGAGAGGTCCCAAAAACAGAGTTAATAACGAGATACTTGGGGGATCGTTTTAAATTCAATATTACCAATGTGCTACTTAATGTACAATTGAGAACATTCTCAGGCTTCTTATTACATTATTATTTTATTATCAGGCTTTCATTTGATGTTATTACAAACAAATTATTGAAATATGAAATATTTAATTAAGTGAAATATGTAAAAGGAGATATAAAAATCAAAATGGAATTGATAAGTGTTTACAATATGTATAACAGATTACTCATTCCAGAAAAATTCATGAAATTAAATCAGTTTTTATTTTAAGATTGTTGGATGGATATACGAGTTGTTTTAATTTAAACTTATTTACTCTTTGTTTTATAGATTAATTAATATAGGTGTAAGTAAGTCTAGCCAAGAGCTCAAACCAGTAGAATATCTTAAAAATGTTTGAAAACACTTAATTCAATCATTATATTGATTAAAATTTACAAATTTCGTCATAATTTGAACACTAATATTTCATTTAATGTAGACTTGTTTCAATAATATTTAATAAAACAAATAGTTAAATAATGTTTCTAACACGTATGGCAAAATATATTTATAAATTAATCGATTTTCAGTATGGATGAAAGCTGATTCGCTTCAAACCTCTGCAGAAAATCATCATGGATTCGGATGTTTCGTGGTTCTCGATGAATAAAACATTAGTTGCCCGTTATCTGACCGGTCCCTAGCGATCAAAATATGAGAACTCTGTACCTACAAATGTAAAGTAGTAACCTTACATTTAACTATTAGTTATGTGTAATATGCAATCCATAACATGTTGTAGTAAATATTTAAATAAAAACTAGGGGTACTTGAGCAGCGCAATGCCCTGCATTTATTCGAGTACCTTGTAATAAAACCTTGCCCCTCTGAATAAAAAATTCGAAGTTCTATTTAGCTTTTAACATGTGTTGTTATGATTTAACTATGAACAGCTGTTTTATTTGAAATTCAATAAAAATTGTTCCCCATGTTAATCTTATGGACAAAAAACAAACGGGCTTTTTATGCCCTTCTGAGTACAAATATCAAAAATCTAAAACCTTATTGAAACACTAAAAACTGAGACGAATCTTATAACATCTCAAACATTGAATTTCGTCCAAAATAATGGAGGAGTAGTGTTTAAAAAAAATGCTTCACGTATTATTTATGTAGATAGATACTTTAATTGACTAACACATTAAAACTATTTGAAATATATACCCAGTAAGCAATTTATCACTATAAACTTAGACACATTTTACAACCTTCACACTTTGTTAACAAAAATTAATAAATATAGACACTAGACACACTTAATTTATAGTTTTTACTTGAACAAGGGTTCTGGCAAATATGTAAATTATTTTCATTCAATATTGAGAAATAAATATCTTGGTATTTTTTATTTTTTATTACTGTATATTTTAAATTAAAATTTAACTCCATTTTTTTTAGATTTGAAATTTTACTTTTTGTTAAATTGAATCAACCTATTTGTTTTGTTCAGTTTCTTACTTTGTTTACTTATCATATATACGCTGCCATAGACCTTGAAAAGTAATGTCAAATAGCGTTAACTTTGAAATATTTCATGAATATTAAGATGTGAGATACATTTTGTTACACATTGTGATTGTATAATAAGTATATCCAACAAATTAATGCATAATTTGAAGGTTAAATAGGTCACACTGTTTATCAAATATGTACAAAAATGAATAAAACATTAAGAGTGAAATATGTAACTGTTAAAATCAAAATCTTAGGCTCAATAAACCTTTAATTATTTTACAAATTCTCTATTGGATATATAAATTTTGTAAGGGCAAAATATTTATGGAAAGAAAGTTTTGTATTATTTTTCATTAATTAACTGATATAAAAAAATTATGTTATCGATTTTTCAGCTATGTTAAAAACACAAAGTAAATTAGATTTGATGGAAAGTGAAAATAACTAGGAACCTTACAATTTGTAGACATAATAATAATCATAATGAAAGAGAGTTGGTATTCAATAAAACTGAATCTGGTATATGGAATGTTGTAATGTGAGCAAGGGAGTAGTGTAAATGTTTTCAAGTTTCAATACCTTGGTGGCAACTGCGCTGCATTTATTGCCAAGAGGTTTCCGCGATATTCATATCAAAATAATTCTAGTACGGTACATAATATTTTAATCTTCAACTTAAAAAAGGTAGTTCAGATAGAAATTTGATGATTAGGAAAAAGAAAACACAAAATTAAAGTTATTAAGTGCAATACTTATTAGTCTTATTTGATTATATTGCGGTTTACCTTTTAGAATACCAATGTGTTAGGGGTTTTTACCATGAAGTTAAGAGGACTAAGAAACTTATGTAATTTTAAGTCCAAGAATAGCTCATTTTCTTGTTTGAATTAGAGTTTAAAATATATAACGTAATTTAGTTGACGAAAATAAAAAGATAAACTTTTTTCTATCATTAGTTAAAAGGAAACAATACGAACATTGAAAGCCAGAAATGGACAAACCTAAAAATATTAAATAAAGATTAAAACAGCTAAGGATACAAACGACCTACACTACAACGATACAAACGATTTCTATATTTTCACTTATATTTTACCCTTATTTATATAATTTTATATGGTATTTATCTTCTAAGGCATAAAATAGTTGTTCAATTTCACTTTAAAAAAGATATTTAACAACTTTTATTAGCAATGGGATTATACATATTAAAATTTCAATTAAATTTATACCTATGTTCTATTGACAAGTAATTTCCTTTAAATTGTTCTTGAAAACGTTAAAAATTCTTTATGTCATGGAATTACTTTAAAAGGTTATAAATGATGTGAACCAATCAGTTTATTTTGAAAAGAAAGCTTGTAAAACAATGCTGCTCAAAACAATGCTTTCTTAGGTATTCGATGAATTATAAAATAATGGGTATAGTGTAAATGATCATGTAAAGTTACGTTTATTTGCAAATTCAAGCAATGAAACCTTTAATCTAATAATAAAAATCATGTAATTTTAAATAAATTCAAAGCAGTTTCAATGTACATTTCACACTAACTGGTGATAAATACTTATTTAAAAATGCTTAAAAATTTTTACTAAATGTAGTAGCTATTCATTATAGTACAAACATTATTGTTGATAGCAAAAAGCTGTGTTCAGCGTCAATTGTATATAATCTTCCCACCACTTCTTTTTAATGGTAAGGATAAATCCACAACCAAGCTGTTCAGTCAAAAACATGATCATCTTGATGATGGTTGAAATGTGTTTAGTCATCAATGTGTTCATTATACGCCGATAAATGTAATTTAGTACGTTGTACTGTACATAAAGGAATATGTACAACGTTAATGTTAATGTTATATATGGTACATAAACTAGAATTTCTTTTGTTTATAATATTGTTTTTGAATTAATCAAAAATAGGCTACAACTTACAAAGAAACTTCTTTAGCCATTCATGATCTCGCAATGAGTACCTGAAACAAAACGTACATTTTTGTAATAAAATACCATCAGCTTGACGATTAAAATTGTATTGAAAACTTCAAGTGACAGATCCTGTAAAAAATAGGCTACCAAAAATACCGAACTCGCTAGTTCACAAGATGCATTTCAATAAAGAGTAAGCAAACACTACAAATAGGCATTAGCAGTTGACATATATCACAGATGTAGTCTAAACACAATTGTACGTAATGTTCTGAATCCACTCCTGGGCTGTCTCGTAAAATAAAACCTTGGTCCCTCGTAAGCTTTACACTAGGTCCTAGTTTCATTTTTACTTTTCTATTTTATATAATTGATTTTTGGTTTTCTGTAAAATCTTTTAAAGTGAAAATATGTTTCTAATTTATAATATTAACAAAACGATAAAAAACATGCTTTATTAATTAAATAAGACAAAAAAAGTCACACCCTTTGGTAATTTAAGTTCATTCTTTAAAAAAAACATTCAATAAAAAAAAGTTTGAGACCTTTTGAAGCAGGGTTAAAAACATTATACAATAAGGTAAACATAACCATTTTTTACGAATTACTTCTTTAAATTAAAATACTCACAGGGCTGTGTTGACCAAAGTTAAACCTAACGTATATTGACATGATATCAATTTATGCACGTCGTTACATTTACCGTTTATCAAGTGAGCACACAGTAGGTGTATTATTGAAACTATACAATTTGAAAACAATTTATCGACAATAGTTTAGAGCCACCAATAAGTATAGATTCGTATTTAGAACGAATATGGTTACAATTAACAAAAATGTGAATGTTATGTCACATAAATTTGGAATCAGAGCACTTAAGGATATACTTTGTTAATTAGTTAATTATCTATGTCATCTTTAAAAAATTATACATGTTAAAAATGGAGTTCGAGAAAATTAAGTGTACTTTAATAAATAAAGAGTATATGGTTTAAAACTTCATATCACCCCCAAGAATGGTTTTAGCAAAAAACACCATCCGGCAACAACCCAATTGGTGATAAATTATATTAGCGTAATGAAATCAGTTCCTCTATCAATTTCATAGGGTATACAAAAATAATCTCTTTATGTGTATAAAAAAGCTGCAGTAGTGTAGTTTATTTCAACACCATATTGGAGTTAAAACTTTGAAGAGAAAAAATTAAAAACATGGTTTGTAAGAACTTTAGTAATGTTCGAAAAATAAAAACGTTCCAGGAAATATGAAACGTAATCTGGAGGCAGCGTTGAGGTCGGAGTTCTTGCCACCAGGTGTCGACTTTTCCGTTCTTATAATAAAGAGTTCTTTCGTTAAGAAGACTTTTGGAGTTTCTTGAAAACTTTCTTTTCAAAGTAGTGCTTAGTTATAACGCATTCATAAGTAGTATACAAACCAGTGAAAGCATTGTTAATATCTAAGGAGCAGTATTTATTTATTTTGCAGAACTGAGCGAGTAAAATATATCTTGGTAAAACAAAATGAGTAAAAAAATTTACATGAACGTCAAATTTTTTCATTTTTTTTAGTTAATTATGTAAAGGATATTACTCGTAAATATTGTTAACACTAATAGTTTGTAAAATGTCATTCTGTAACCGAAATAATTTAAATTTTACAAAACAATAAATTCTGATATTAAATTTTTTACAAAAAATATTTATTTTGCAAACTATTCTATGGAAATAATCAAGGTGTACGCTTGATAAAAATGGCTTGGTAATTAATTAACGGTTGACAGATAATATTTACTAAAGTACATTATACTTTGTTAGATCTTTTTTTAAGTAACCACTGTATCGACCTACAGCTATTATATTAAACACACACGCCACCCATCTCTACTATCCCATCTGGCAAACCATTAAAGTTCTTTGTAATAACAAAGTTTTTCCTAGCTCGGGTTTAGGGTTTCGCATTAGATGGCGAAGCAGTTTTTAACAAGTGTCCAAGGAAATAACATTATTGTTTTGTATCTGCAAACTATTTTTGTTGACTATTTATTTCTACATGTTTAGTTTAGTAATGTATTACAGTTTTTTGCCATAATTTAATCAAAAAGTCTCGAGGAGAGAAACAGAGACAAGAAATAAATTTCAGAACTGAATTTTCTGTTTTTGCAAGCATATTCATTACAAATAAAAAAGTATGTTTAAATAGTTGATTATGTAAAGTCAAGTCAAGCCAAAAACAGTTTACTTCCAAAAATAAAAAATAACCTTATCACATACAAATTGCAGTAAGACATAAAAAAATTATAACTTAAAGAAACAGCGATGTACAATAAGGAAATAGGACCACATGGACTGTGAATGGTCTGAAAATATGTATTGTGACCACTGTAAAACAAACAGAAGATACTAAAGTATAGATTATTCAAAAGTGTTATACACTTAATTGGCTTTCTAATATATTAGTTAAATTACACTATTCTATATTTTTCCATCGAAAGTTATTATGTAAGTCGTCAGCAATAACGCAATAGTTTAACTGGCCTAAATATAAAACTTAAATAAAAGAAACTTTGTAAGTCTGGGATTATCATCAAATGTAAAGTGTTAATTGTTGTTTTGCGTAATTCTGGGAAAGTGTAATTGATAGTAAGAGCAGCAGATTTATGTTTTTCCCCTAATTAGTTTCTTCAGCTGGGAGCCAGATGCTGGGGTTTTGTTGATAACCCTTAGCGGAACAGCCAGCAATAATTGTGGGATGTAATGGCCGATAGTCTCTCGTGATTTGTACAAAATTTGGTGTTACTTAATAACATTAAATTATACAGATACAATGATTTTCTATGCGTTTTTTATTCAACCCGGCTTGTCTTTGTTTACGTTTGTGATGTCTAAACATTCGTGTCAGTCCGCAGTTTTTCATAAATGAAGTAAATATTAAAAATATCGACACCAAAGATCACATATAAGCCTTAGTTTAGTTGTAAATAAGATTAGTACCTGTATGCGTAATATTTTGATTAAATTGCAACCATAATCAGTTGTTGTTAGTGTAACATAGTGATAATGAATTTAGAAGCAATTAATCCTATATACTTTTGTAAGACAGAAGAACTTATTTTATATACTAAAAAAGCAACCAAACTACTAAAATACCAACACCATATGATTAATTCGACGCATTATGCTGCATCTGTGTACCTAGACAATTACTTATTAGTAGTGTGAAATTGTTGGTGCTGGCCCAGTTCAAGGTCACCTGAGGGATGACGTCATCGAGGTCAATGACCTCACCGATGACGTCATCGATGACGTCATCGATTGCGTCATCGATGACGTCATCACCAATGACGTCATCACCAATGACGTCATTTCGATGACGTCACACCCATGACGTCACAGAAATGACGTGCTGATGACGTCATCACCCCTTACGTCATCAAAATGACGTCACCGACGCCACTAAGGTCAAGGTCATGCCGAAACTTAAAATTTTTTGGCACTTTTGCCGTTTCTCGCACTACGCTCCGAGTTTCAGTCCGAGTCCCCGTGACCTTGACCACTTGGAGCGAATTTTGGACGAGAAACGGCAAAAGTGCCAAGTTAAACTCGAGTTTCTGACATGACTCAGCCTAAATGGGCAATCGGTTATCCCTCAGGTGACCTTGAACCAGCACAACACCAACAATTTCATATTACTGTGACCTTGAAAACCTAACAACGGAGCGCCGACACCGATGCGCACCCCACGACAGCCACCGAGTGACTGACTGTCAGGCTCTGTGTACTCTAGGTATATCGGCTTGAGAGACTAAGACTCTAAACTGTCAGGAATGGGAGTAACTAACTGAATTTTGCAAGGAAAAGTCATTTCATCCAATATTTTAAACAAATCCTCATCAGTAAAACTGACATTAGTCCGTTTTGTATAAAACTTAGGGTGTCCGCGCAACAGTTTGCGCCACTTAGCTAAAGTCGAAACCCTCTTAACTTTGAGTGGTGGACAGTGAGCAACTAATAAAGCCTTAACACGGCTAAGTTTCTTACCTAAAGTGTCCCGCGACATGGCTTCACCTCACAAAAGTTCGCACAATACTGAGAGACTGCTTGTAGCGCATGAGTCAAGGGAAAAGAGGTGGGGGAAACAGCAGGAGTGGGGGAAGGTCACAGTGGTGGGGGAAGGTGAGGTGGTACGCTGGAGTATCGCATCACTTCACCATGAGCTGTCCTACAGTCAACACACTGTTCTCTTGGCCCGAGTTGGCACTAGAAGAAACATTTCTGTACAGCTTAGGCTGTGAGAGCCGAGGAAGCAAAGTCAAAGTGGAAATTGTGTTAAACTCCAAGATGAAGAGTCTCCTAAATAAACTAATTGTATCCCTGCAATCCCCTATAACTTTAGAGAAATACCACTTTATTAAGCGACACCTTATACTTTGGCAAAACGAAGTGGAAATGGAAAAGATTACAGTAAAATTAATTTAACTTAAAACTTGGACTGGACACTCATGGCGATACTACGTGGCGTGCAAACGCCACCCTAAACATTACAAGTTAGGTTATTAAGCACCTCTGGTACGATAACCGATGTGCTAGAGTTAAAGTGTGATGACCTTGAGTCAAAACACTGAAATACTACAAGTCGATATCGTCCCAGAGTTAAAGTGTAGTGACCTACATTCAGAACTTGTAAAATTACTTACATATAGAGAGCTAGAGAACAGCGAGACGCACCGCATGGAAGCCGGAGACATACTGGCGAAGCGGTGTTGTGCAGCCTAGGGACCCAGTTGTGGTGGGGGTATAGCCAACACTTAGAGTACAAGTGTTGTGGGTGACCTTGACCCACTTAACTTACCAAACCCCCCCCCCGACAAAAAGTGCGAGCCCCCCCCGACAAAAAGTGCGAGCCCCCCCCCTCCACCCCCACCCCCTCCCCTGATATCCTGGGCGTGGCAGCCCCGGTGGGGATATAAGGGGGCCCAGCCAGAGCCGGCTCGCAGTCCGCTCCCGCGCGTTGAACGTGAACGATCGGGACGGACCGCCATAGGCATCACTAAACATTGAATGGCGCCTTCAGTGTTTAGCGAAGTCTACTCAAACTTTAAGACTTGTATTAGTTGTAAGATATTGCGCTTGTGTTTGGGTATTGCGAATTGTTTTATATTAGAGTGTTTTACTTGTACCCTATGTCTCCTGTGTGTCTTTTATCCTTTGTGTCTTGTTTGTCATATGTGTTTAATGTGTATGTGCTTGTTCCAGCATTGACTACGTTGAGCTCAATTGTGTGTTGTAAGTGTGTTATATTTTTCTAAAGTGTATACGCTTGTTGTAGCATTTCCCCCTTGAGCTTTTGCAATGCTCAAAGTAAATCGTAAAGACAGGGAACGGGAGTAGGCCCCCGTGTAAAGTTACTTTTGTATAATTGTTAGGCTCCTCTCATGCATGCTTCAATGCGGCTGAGAAATAGGAGTTGGTCCGTTTGTACGCCTATATGGGGGTAATGAGCCGATGGCCTCTGCACTCGGACCGAGGACGTAAGCCACTAGGGTGTCCTCAGTTAGTTTCCTTTCTGGAAACTCAAAATTATGTAAATGAAACTTTGTTAGCTATTTGTGTTTTTTTGTCCTCAAGGCCCCCGAACATTCGTGGTTCGCCATGGATGTACGGGGGCCGAAATTTTTTAATGTTCGTATGGCCTTGACCTAGTAAGAACTTATATAAATTTACTGCATTGCTGAACTTAAATATTAAATATTAAAGATAGGGAACGGGAGTAGGCCCCCGTGTAAAACCTCTTTTTATAATTGTTAGGCTCCACTCATGCATGCTTCAATGCGGCTGAGAAATTGGAGTTGGTCCGTTTGTACGCTTATACGGGGGTAATGAGCCGATGGCCTCTGCACTCGGACCGGGGACATAAGCCACTAGGGCTGTCCTCAACCTCTTTCAAAATTATGTAAATGACTTTTTGTTAGCTATTGGAAAGTTATTTGTTAGCAATGCAGTAAATGCTTAAGTCTTGCGTGGTGAAGGTTAGACGACATTGGATGTTGCCTGTTGTCATAGTTGGGTCTCTTCGGAGGCTACAGTGATGACAACCCAAGTGCCCCACACCCCAATAGGGGGGTGTGGGGCTTATTTTTTTAAAAGTTTCGCGTGACCTTGAACCAAATATTAAAGTTTCTCTTTGGATTTTAACTGGTAGGTATTACAAACACACAAGTCTGGAGTTCCCCATAGTTGTATCTTTTCGGAGACTATAGCGATGGCAACATAAGAACGCCTATAAGGGTTTATTTCTTTAATTAACCCCCCCCCCGACAAAAAGTGCGAGCCCCCCCCCCCCGACAAAAAGTGCGAGCCCCCCCCCACCCCCACCCCTTATATCCTGGGCGTGGCAGCCCCGGTGGGGATATAAGGCGGCCCGGTTGCATGCACTTCTCATTCCTGCTCCAGCCTTTGTTGGAAGTGCTTCTCCGTTTTTTGCAATTAACGCTCTCTCTCCACCGCAACATGCGCTTCAAGAACTATCCACCCGTTCTCCCATACATCAAATCGAATCCAACCAACACGTCTACTCCGACCAACACATATACTCCGACTTCAACATCCGCTGCTCCGATTCTTCAAACGTGTTTGATGAGCACAATCCTCAGCTGTTTGGAGATGCCGTCGGCTCCTTCAATGCCCAGCCTATCTCCGCTGCTACCAACGGAACCAACAAGTCCAAGTGTCAGTGGTGCTGGTGATGCTCCGTCGACTTCAAGAGGGGCTGGCGCTCACCCTGCAAGCAGCCGAGTGCTCATAACATCACCGCCAATCTCATTGCTGTCAGATTCTGATTCGGAGTCAGCGGTCTTTGAGGAGAAGAAGAAGTCGAGGTCCAAAATCATTCCCTACTCCCGTACACAGAAAATCCTTTCCTATACAAAGACCCAATGTCCACTACCCGTATCCCCCATGCCATCCACACCAGTCAAACCATCCTGTAAATCGATCTTTTCCCCAGACAAGTCTACCTCACCCAAAGCCAACATTCCATCTACAGTCAAACCATCCCGTAAATCGATCTTTTCCCCAGACAATTCTACCTCACCTAAAACCACCATTGATCTAACCCATTCTCCTACCCGACCCAAAATTGTTTGCAAATTGCCCCTTGACCGTGCTAAACCATCACCCTCCATCCTTTCCAGCCAGCCTAAGTTAGATCAAGCGCCGCTCCAAAACACTAAGAGTCCAACACAAAAGAAACGTAATCGTGTTAAATGCCCTGCTGGCAAGCGTGATAAATGCGATTATGTTTGGTTTAGCAGAGAGGCTGTGGTTCTTTGTTGTCCGAGTTTTGCTCTTCCAGAAAAAGATCGTTGCCAACGACACTTGAATAAGAAAATCAAAATTCCGACACCAAAGCCCTATAGCCTTAATATTATGCCTGAAAAGTCCAAGTTCAAACACCCCAACAGTCCGCAGAAGCTGAAAATTAATAGGCTCAAGAGGGACAAAAAATATTATTTCATTGTTCAAGCTTATGGAGCATTTAACATAAATGTGCAAATCATTCTAAAAGGTGATGGCCGCCTTCATAGAATGAAAGTACCACCTGCGATGGTACAAAGAGAATTTTTTGTCCCCGGGGCTTATTTAATTCGAAGAAAAGGATGCCTATCTGTTTGGGAAATGGACTAGGACATGGGCTCACCAAAAAATCAAAATTGTTTAAAAGTGTTGGACATTAATTAAATTTCTTCTTCCAAATTAATTTTTCTAAATTTAGTCTTAACCCTCTTAAAGTAAGGGAGAGGGGTATTATACAAGTCAATCAATAAAAAAAAAAACACTTGACTTGTATAATACTTTAACCTGGCGGTGATGTAAAGTCACTGGGACAATCTCAAACCGTGTCCTTGAGGGTGAAGACTAAGTTACAAAAATCTTTAAGAAATAAAAACTTACCTCCAAACACTTGTAGCTTGCTACAAGTGTTTGGAGGTAAAAATTTTTCAAAGTTCGAATGACCTTGACCCATATAAATTACAGTTTAAAGTAAAGTGCTAACCTTACAACTAATGTAGTGTATCACGTAATACCCCCACTCCAACGCTCTTACTAAGCTTGTATGAGCCGTTCATGTGCTTCAGTCTGTTCCTGTGCTTTGTGGTAAACATGTCACGGTACAATTACAAAGGTGGTGACTTCTTGATAGATCAACACAATGCTTGGGAAGTGCTAAACCGGCATAGAATGGAAGTTGAATGTTGTATAAGACGAGATGGGTCTACATTTTATTTATGTATTATAAACAACCAAACTCATAAGTATGAACACTGGACAAAAATTAATTATAACAACATAGATGAGCTGTTTGCTTGGGTTTTTGAGGTGTGTAAAGTTATTGAAGAAACCAAAACGATGGGTGTGTTAAAGGTATGTAAAACCGATGACCGCGAAGACTAAGGGAAATTTATTGCAAGTCCTTAAGCCCCCCCCCTAACTCCCACCCCCTCCCCCACCCCCTCCCCCACCCCGCCCCCCACCACTACAAATAGGTATATATAGGAGTGGTAATCCACTGTCCGCTCATTCAGCTTGCAACCGTTAAGCCGAACGCCATGTCTTCAGCTTCTTCTTCTAACTCCACCTCAGGTGTTGGGCCAATCCGATCGGGGCCTTCATCAAGGAGTCGTGTCCGGTTCTCCGGCTTTGGTCCTGTGAGAAAGGAGTTGCGAAGCAGCGGAGCCTCTCAACCAACCACGACGGATGCATCAACTCAGACTTCACCAAGCATCATCGAGTGGTACAACGAAGTCATAGAGCAAAGGGACAGAATGCTAGAGAATACTCGCAGTGAGCTACTTCATATCCGGAGTAAATGGGAAAAACTAATTAGGAAGTGTGAAAGCCTGTTGGACAGTGATGATAGTGAGGATGAGAGTGGATAGGTGTGTGGGGTAAAGACTTGGACTGGGACTTGTGTGTTTGTATGAATGTGTGCGTGAATGTGAAATACAGAGCGGGGGATAGATCACTCTGTGGCAATGGACTAACATGCCACTTAGTGATCTATCCCCCGTTCTGGTAATGTTTTTGGATGGCCTTGACCCACTTAACCAAGGCTAGCCAGTACCCCCACCACTGATAAGTGTATATATACGGGTATTGATGTGCAGTTTGGTTATTCTGCTTTGTACCGCTTAGCTGAATACTACACTTTTAACATGGCTTTCAACTCTCGGGCTTCTTCTTCTTCAAGAAGGCGTGCTGCCAACGTCCTGCCTGCTACTCGTGGACCTGCTCGACCATTCCATAGCATAACTGTTGCTCGGGCAAACGCCTGCAAAGCTCCGATGCTACGGACCCTGCTGGAGGTGAGTCGAGACGGGCAAGGCTTGCTTAGTCCTGGTCAACGGCAGGAGCAAGAGAGGCGTATGGCATACTTTAAGCTGCAGGGTGTAGTTCCCAGCTTGAAGTTAGGCGACCCAAGAGTAGCAAGTGTCACCGAGGCAGCGGACTACATATCACACCTCCACACTGTTTTGGAAAGTGAAGGACCAACAAATTGAAAACTAAAAGAACAATTAAAACAATTTAACTTTAACCCGATGGAGTTTGTGGAGGCAGTGATGAGTGATAGTGATGATGAAGGAAGTGAATATATATTAGGTATGTAATGAAAGACTTGGACAGGGACATGTGTGTGTGTGTGTGTGTGTGTGTAGAATACAGAGCGGGGGATAGACTACTTTGCGGCAATGGACTAGCATGCTGCTTAGTGGTCTATCCCCCGCTCAAAGGGTACTTTTGAACGACCTTGACCCACTTTAAACGAAGGACAACCGGTTAACTGGTATAAAAGAGGGGGTCTGTACATCCCGACTTCATTCTGCTTTGGACCTTCCAGTGGAACGCTAGAAAATGAGTGGATCACTGATCATTGGTAAGGAGTGGGAGTATGTAACCATAAACTATTTAAACTGTAGAGGGATGTTGAGGAAGGTGTATGATAATGTTAAAAGAATGGTTGTTGAAGAAGGTAGGGTAGTGATTGTAGCGTGGAAGAAGAAGCAGTATACAGGACAACAAGTGAGAGCAAGTGACTTTGGGGGAATAGTGTGTTTCAAATTGGACGAGCGAACTTGGTTAATTTGGACATTGTTTTGTAAAAAATACAAATTTTTTAGGCTTACAATTAGACAACAATTTGAAATGGAAGTCTCATATTTCATTCCTTCTAAAAAAATTACATAAAGCATTTTACGCTATTCATTTTTTGTCCAATATAACCGACTTAAAAACCCTAAAAATGATTTATTTCGCATATTTTCATTCAAGAATAATTTATGGAATTGAATTGTGGGGGAATTCAGTTGAAAGTAAACAAATATTTAAATTGCAAAAGAAAATGGTGAGAGTAATGTGTAAAAAACATCCTAGAACCCATTGCAAACCGTTATTTCAAAAGTTAAATATACTGCCATTACCCTCTTTATTCATTTTCAAAAGTATTATGAATATCTTCAATAGTAAAATTGATATTAAAGATTTAAATAATGATCATAAATTTAATACCAGACATAAATATATAAACTTTCACTATCCAGCTCACCATTCAAATCTCTTTCAAAATTCTCCATTTTACATGAGTATAAAACTTTTTAATTCTTTACCCAACAAAATTAAACATATAAATGATGAAAGAAAGATAAAAAAAGAAATTGGAAATTTTCTTCAAAGGGAATGCTTTTATTCAGTAAACGAATATCTAAATTTTGAGAAATAAACAATGAAAATTGAGAAAATGTATTTTAGTCATATTTTTTGTGCTTTTAAAATGTAAGAAAATTAATAATGTAAATATATATATATATATATATATATATATATATATATATATATATATATAAATGCATATCACCTGAATTTGTTAACTCCAGTAGTATAAGTAAAAAACTATCAAAATTATTGTTTTTTTAAAACATTGCCCAACGACAACATGTTGTGTTTATGCAATAAAGAATTTGTATTTGTATTTGTATTTGGGACTTGGAAAGGTTAATTGAAAATAGTGGCAAACATGGGGAACTCTTAATTGGCAGGGAGGACAGAGTATATGAGTAAGTGTAAAAGACTGGGGGGCTTATGTGTGTGTAAAGACTAGGACTTGTGTGGAATACAGAGCGGGGGATAGATCACTTTGCGGCAATGGACTAGCATGCTGCTTAGTGGTCTATCCCCGCTCAAAGGGTATTATTGGATGGCCTTGACCCATATAAAGGTAGAGGGGGAATGGGTAATGGGAGGGGGAAATTGGTATATATGTAGGACTGATGAATAAAGCATTTAGTCAAGCATTTGTCTAGACACTATCAACAACAATGGAGAGCTTCAGTGTTGAGTTCATCCTCTTGGAAGAAGACATCAACGAAGTGGTGGAACTTATAGAGGATAAGACCAGCCAGGGCACATTGGAACTTGTGAATTGCGAACCGTTGGACAATGCCGCAATCGATAAGATTGCATATTTCATGATGCATTTGTATAACGAACAAACAACCAATATGGAGTTTGTGCAGTACCTTTATCAAAACCGAGTAAACGTGCGAGTGACAATTACTTGGTGGCAGTAATAATAAAGTGTAACATATGGATGTGGACTTGGACTTGAGTGTGGTCTGCGGAATAGAGCGGGGGATAGATCACTTTGCGGCAATGGACTAGCATGCTGCTTAGTGGTCTATCCCCCGCTCAAAGGGTATCTTTACGTGACCTTGACCCACATAAAATGTATAGTTGGTGGGGGTATAAAAAGGGCAAACCAATTGGATAGATACACCACTTTCATACCATGGCTCCACTTGACAACACCGTGTTCCATCGCGACAGAATTCTTTCAATTCTGGAGGTAATACCTGTAGAAGTTATAGAAGCAGAGGACCAACTACCTGCGGTTGACCAGGAAGAGGAGGAGGAAGAAATTATGGATATTGAAACGGACTCTGACGAAGCTGGTTTAACGGATAATGAAATGGACTTGCACGCCTACGAAACGTTAGAGTCATCATCTGAGTCGGAAATTGAAGAAGAAGAAGAACAAGACACTCCTCATCGTCCAATGGATAGGACGTTAGTAGCCAGAAGAATTATGTATTGTCATCGCTACCTATTTCGTGATGAGAATGATTCCGACTCTGATGGTGATGTTTCACCTTTGTAAAAAGTTTAAACAAAAAGTTAAAAAAGAATGTGAGCGGGGGATAGAGCACTTTGTAGTAAATGATGCTGCTTAGTGCTCTATCCCCCGCTTAAAATAATAATTCCAAATGGCCTTGACCTATATAAATTTTGCTCAAACAGACGTCTTTAAAAAAACTTGTACAAATTATTGAATCTAGACCAAATATCAGCAATTTATCAAGCCTACTGATAAATTTATTACAAACGGTTGTGTAAAGGCTAAATTTAGCACATGATTGATAACCTGTTTCTTTATGACGTCACTTTCCCCACCTATCTGCCTCGGATATAAAGGATCCCTGTGGAGTGCGCTGCTCATTATTGCGTGGACATTCACAGAGTGTGCATTCAAAGCCAAACTGTTTGAAATGGCTCTTTGCGACATTTGTGGGGAAATCTTTCAAGACGAAGATCTTTTCACCCTACACAGAGAATTACATGAAGACGTAGATAGAAAAGAAGATATTACCATGGATGAAATAGACTTAGACTCAATTGACCGGTTTTTGGAAGAGCACCAGAAGCAGATGGACTACTACGACAGCTATCTACAGCAAATGCAAAGAAGAAGACCTAGTGTGATCCAATTTGCTGGTGCTGGACCATCTACCGCTAGAAGATCTTATGAAGAAGAAAATTATATGCAAGAAGAAGAGGACACGGAAGAAGAGGACACTGAAGAAGAACTGGAAGATGTGAAACAACTGCGCACCACAGCCTTGCCAGGACGAGTTGTAACACATTTCAAAATTAATAATGTTCAATTGGAACTGGAAACATTTATAACCCAGGCTAAGGAACTTGTTGGTCGAACCTTGAGGAAAGAACTGCAAAGATTAAATTTTATTAAATTTGGAATGGTGTTAGAGGCTATGTTTAACAATACTGATGGTGAAATAGCATTGAGAGCGTTCATTACCAAAAACCGAACCCTTACCTCCACCTCCAACATTGATGATATTATTGAAGAATGCTTGGAAGAACTTGTAACAAAACTTCAAGAACATGAAGGAAGAGGATCTGGATGGACTTTGTCATCAATTGAAGGTATGGATGTAAGGGTTCACAAGCATGGATATGGTTTAAGGGGTAGTAGTTTTATCCCTTTACCAAAGAAAATTCAAAACACTAAATCGTGTAGGAATGTGCAAAATGAAGGTAATGAATGTTTCAAGTATGCAATGTTAACCAAATATGTTAAAGATCATCCTGAAAGAGTTTGTAGAGAATATTACGAAAATGAACACCGCTACAACTTTCAAGGCCTCACCTACCCAGTTACATTGAAAGACATAGACAAATTTGAAAAGAAAAATCCTGGCGTTTCAGTGAATGTTTTTGGTCTGGATGATTCAAACAACGTTTATCCTTTGCGGGTAGTAAAGGTTGAGCAAAGAAACCACACGGATTTGCTATTGATAACTAAGGGTGAAATTTCCCATTATGTATGGATAAAGGACTTTGAAGCCTTAGTTGTAAAACAATTGACCAAAAGAGTAAATAGGATTACAGTTTGCAAGAGATGTTTCTGCTTTTCTTGGAAAGATTCAAGACGTGGAGGATCGGACTGGTTGTTGGAACATAAAAGACTTTGCAACGAGAACTATGAAGTAAAGATAAGTCTTCCACCGCCTACCCGAGCTTCAATACAATTTAACAAGACGGTTCACCAATATCGAATTCCACTAGTGGTCTACGCAGATTTTGAATCAACGTTAGTACCACAGGAGCTGCCGGACGGCGAAGTGACTAGAAGAACAAAATATCAGTTGCATCAACCCAACAGTTTTAGTTTACTAGTTAAATCAACCTTGTCTGAAAACCAATTGCAAGACTATGGTTTAACATCCACTCCAATACTCTACCGTGGTGAAGAAGCCGCTAAGTATTTCGTAGACCTGTTGTATGACATTGCTGAAAAGGTACAACGCTTGTATGGTAATGTCGTACCTATGGAACCTTTGAATGAGAATCAACAAGAAGAATACAATATGACATCAAGATGTTATCTATGCGAGAAGAGCTTCAGTGAAGAAAATCCAAAAGTAAGAGATCATGATCACCTGACAGGTTTATACAGAGGAGCTGCTTGTAATTCATGCAATATAAATTACAAACTGCCCCACTTTATCCCTGTCGTGTTACACAATCTTAGCGGCTACGACTCCCACTTCATTATTCCAGAGTTAGGAAGAGATAATGGTAAAATTGATGTTCTTGCTACAACATTGGAAAAGTATATCAGTTTCTCAAAAACAGTAGGTAAAATTAAACTTCGCTTTGTAGACTCTTATAGATTTATGGCATCTAGTTTGAGCAGATTGTCTGAGAATCTACGAAGAGAAGACCTAAAAGAAACCAGCAAGATTGTACCTGAAGATAAATTGGACTTAGTATTACGTAAAGGAGTGTTCCCCTACGATTACATAACTTCTACAGAAAAATTTGAAGAAACCAGTCTACCACCGATTGAAGCCTTCAACAGCAAATTAAACGAAAGTGAAATCTCCGTTGAAGACTACAATCATGCTTGTAATGTTTGGAACCAACTAAACATTCAAACCTTAGGGGAATATTCTGACTTTTATATAAAATTGGACGTAACTCTGCTGTGCGATGTGATGGAAGAATTCAGAAACACCTGCTTCTCCGCCTATGGACTGGACCCTCTACACTCGTACACATCTCCAGGATTAGCATGGCAAGCTATGCTAAAGTCAACCAACTGTCGACTGGAACTTCTAACGGATATTGATATGGTGCTCATGATGGAATCTGGTGTACGGGGCGGTTTGACACAAGCTGTAACACGTCATGTCAAAGCCAACAACAAGTACATCCCCGGCTTCGACGAGCAACAACCATCGGTCTACCTTGGCTACTTCGACGCAAACAACCTTTATGGTTGGGCAATGTCAAATCCGCTTCCCTACGCTGACTTCAAATGGATCGACCCGGCCACCATTGGAGACATTTCACAGATTCCAAAGGATGGTCCAAAAGGCTATATTTTGGACTGTGATTTTGAATACCCGGAGCACCTTCATGACCATCACTACGACTTGCCTCTCCTAGCCAAGACTGAAGTTTCACCGACAGGAAGATGGCCAAAATTGATGATGACCTTGGAGAATAAAGATCGCTATGTGGCTCACTACTGGGTAGTTCAACAGGCTCTTGAATTGGGTCTACGTATAGTGAGAATTCATAGAGCAATTGAATTCACCCAGTCTTGTTGGTTGAAACCATACATTGATTCCAACACTACAAGAAGAGCTGCAGCGACAACAGCATTTGAAAAGGACTTCTATAAATTAATGAACAACGCCATCTTTGGGAAGACCCTGGAGAACAAAAGAAAACATAAAAATGTAAAATTAGTGAGTGATCCTAGAAAATTGGAAAAATTAGTGCAAAAACCAAATTTTGGAACATCCATGATTATAAACGAAAATCTAGTCGCCGTCAGTATGAAGAAAACAACAATAGTCATGGACCGTCCGTTATACATAGGTATGTCGATTTTGGACATAAGTAAAACCCTGATGTATGATTTCCATTATAACAAAATGGTTGAACACTACGGAAGGGAAAACATTGGAGTCGCATACATGGATACGGACGCGTTTATCTACTGGATAAAGACTTTGGACATGTATGAAGACCTAAGGACATTTCCATACAAAGAAGATTTCGACTTTTCAGACTATCCGAAGAACCATCCAAATTTTAATGAAAAAAATAAAAAAGTAATTGGAAAATTTAAAGATGAAGCAAATGGAATGCCTTTAGAAGAAATAGTAGCGCTGATGGCGAAATTGTATTCATTTAAGATGTACCACGAGAACAACACACCGACAGTCAAGAAAGCAAAAGGAGTAAAGACACCTTATTTGAAAAAACACGTAACATTTGACCACTACAAGACTTGTTTGTTTGAAGATACTACAATATCAGCAACATTCAACAATATCCGAAGCTTCAAGCATCAAGTCTACAGTGTCACCGAAATTAAAAAAGCACTGTCACCTCGGGATGATAAAAGACATATTTTGCCCGACAAAATCCGTACTCTTCCTTTCGGCCATTACTCCCTAAACCCTATCAACTATTAACCTATTCTTCGTCCTTCTACAACTTCGACCTTATTCCTTTCTCCTTCCGTAAAAAATGGGGAACACGGCAAGTCCAACGCCGTGTTCCCCATTTTTTTACACAAGTTTGGATGACCTTGACCCATATAAATGATGTGAATATTTAAAACAACATTCATTGTGATTATACATGTGATACAACAAACATTGAAACCTGCAATATGAAGGACTTGAAGCAACAAATTGTCAACGAACTTCATAAACCTGCAAGAAGAAAGTTTCCACGAAGAAATACGGTGATAAAAGGAATTAATGATTTATATCAAGCGGATTTAATCGAAATGATTCCTTATAGCAAACAAAATAAAGGATATAAATACATATTGACTGTTATTAACTGTTTTTCAAAAATGGCAGATGCTTTACCACTAAAAGATAAAAGTGGCAAAAGTGTTACAAAAGCAATGGAAACAGCTATACAAAGAGACAAACATACTATTAAACATTTACAAACAGATGATGGAAAAGAATATTTTAATAAGGAATTTGCAAATTTAATGAAAAAACACAATATAAACCATTACTCAACCAATTCAGAAGTAAAAGCCTCAATAATCGAAAGATTCAACAGAACTTTAAAAATTGCAATGTATAAAATGTTTTCCAACAGAGGATCGCACATATGGATTGATATGTTACCAAAACTTATAAACGATTACAATAACAAATTTCATAGGACTATCGGGATGAAACCAAACCAAGTAACTAGTAAAAATGAAAACCTTGTATTAAAACGTATAAAAACGAATACTAAACCAAAAGTTGAAAAACTAAAGCCTAAAAAATTTAATGTGGGTGATAAAGTGCGAATAAGTAAATATAAAGGTGTATTCAGTAAAAGATACCTGCCAAATTGGACCAATGAGGTTTTTACTGTATTCAAAGTACAACCTACAGTACCTGAGACATATATTTTAAAAGATAATAAAGGACAATTGCTTGAAGGAGGGTTTTATGGACATGAAATGTTAAAATCAACAGTAGGCGATGTATATTTAGTTGAAAAGGTGTTGCAACGGAAAAAAGATAAGGTCAAAGTACGATGGTTAGGATTTAATAAGACGGAAGATTCTTGGATACCTAAAAAGGATTTGATATAACGATAGAGAATCATTTTAGGTTGAACCATTACAAAGGATGGAGATAGTACCACAAAAAGAGAGTTTTACTATTAATAATATAGATGAACTCACAGTGGATAATTCAGAATTCAATAGTGGGAAACATGGCAATTTGTTACCAAACACCGTTCGTTGTCTGGTTACCGGACCTTCCAACTGTGGAAAAACTAATGTAGTATTCAATTTGATTACAAACCCTAAAGGATTACGTTTTAACAATCTATATGTATTTTCAAAATCACTACAACAACCAAAGTATCAATTATTGGAAAAGATACTGACTAATGTGCCTGAAGTTAAATATTTAAAGTTTAATGCAAGCGAGAGTGTCATGCAACCACAAGAAGCTAAACCATTCTCCGTGTTCATATTTGACGATGTATCTTGTGAAAACCAAAACACAATAAGAAATTACTTCGCTATGGGTCGACATAACAACATAGATAGCATTTATATTGGTCAAACTTACAGCAAAATACCAAAACAACTCATTAGAGACAATGCAAACATGTTAATTGTATTTAAACAGGACGAAACCATCCTAAAACATATATATTTTGATCATGTAAATGCGGATATGACATTTGAACGATTTAAAGAGTTATGTGGAAAGGCTTGGGCTGAAAAGTATGGGTTCCTAACAATTATGAAGGAACAACCGCTAAACAATGGTCGATACAGGATAGGATTTGATAAATTTATATTAATACATTGAACGTGGTATAAAACATTCATTGTTGTACAACACGTCTTGCTACAAACATGGTTAACCAAGAAAAATTAGTAAAAGAAATAAAATCACTTAGTGATTCTATTCGGGCTAAAAACAGAGCATTGAAACTAGGTATTAGCGAGAGGGAGAAATTCCTTGAATCTACTTTTAAACCTATTACTGAACCCTTGAAACAATTAAACAAAAAATTTGCTAAACCTGTATTGGAAGGAGATGCGATTGCACCTATTACGAAGTTTGAAAGAGAAAATGTAAAATCAGAAGAGTTTAGTGATGAAGACCCGGAATCCTCTACATATAGTGGTTTTACCGGTGGAGAACCCGAAAGAGAGCTAGAATCACCGGACTATAGTGGAATAAGAGAATTATATGAAGTAAAAGCCAAAAGAGGACATAAAGTTGTATCAACTGCTAGTGAAGAGGAAAAAGAAGAAGAAACAAGGGAAGGTCCGTCAAACATAAGCTTGTTGGGTGAAAACATTCATAACAAAGGACCTTTAGGAATGAAATACATGATAAAAATGTTAGCTGGAACAAATCCTAATAAAAACTACCATAGTTATGGAGTAAGATTAACAGAAGACGGTTTAATGGTTGGTAATAGCCCGGTAAACATTGATGAACATGATAATATTATTGTTGGTGATCAAAGATATAAGGGCACAAGTGGATTATTTGAATTATTATTTGAAAATAAGCCTTTAGAATTGTTAGTTAAAGAAAAAGACATGGAAGCATATAAAAAGATTTTGGAACAAACTAATGCATACAGGAGGAAGTATTCAGCTGACCAACCTGTTTTTAGATCAAAGTCTTTAAAATATAGAGAATTTGTATCCAAGTTAATACCAACAACGAGAAGACAACCAATGCCAATAATACCAAGAAAACCTGTAAAACGAAGGTTTGTGTCATCCACTTTGGATATAAGTGCTCCAGAACCAAGAAAAAGAAACAAATCTGTTACAGGTACAGGTTTAATGAAGAAACTATATAACACAAATGTGATTTATTACAATAATATCAATAAATTGGTGGATAGAATGAAACTAATACATGAAGCTAAAGAAGCGGGTCATACTGGATTGGAAAACGAATGGGTGGCTTTAGTGGATGAACTCCGAAACCGTGGGGTAATCTCATAAAAATGCGTTACTCCCTAGAATACTATTCAGTTGCACCATGAGTGTCGACAAGTTCGGACGTTACTCCTCGGATGGGTTATATTATGCGAATAGTTTAAAAAGAAGTGCTGGTTTACCACAAACACCTGATGGAGATTATGATATGAGTAATAAAAGGTTAAAAAACATAAAAGATCCTACGGATGAAAACGATGCAATAAATTTAAAAATATTAAAGGAAAAGATATCGCCAACATTAAGACTACAAAATAAAACATATGACGCAGAAGATCATAGAATCATCAACGTTGGTAAACCAAATCAAAACGGTGATGCAATAAACAAAGGTTATTTGTCATCTGAATTAAAAAATACGTTGAAATTCAATGGGAAAACGTATAGTGCTAACAATAAACGTATATCCAACGTAGATGACCCTAAAGATGCAAAAGACAGCGTAAATAGACGCTATTTACATTCCTTGATACCTGAAAAGACAAAAGATGGATTTTCTTTTTATAAATTTGTTATTAACGATATAGGTTATCCAAAAAATGAAAATGATGCTGTAAACCTTAAATATATAAAAGATCATTGTATCATACGTGATGTAGGGGTTATAGATTCTTTTGGTAATTGTTTAGCAAATGTTAAAGATGGTTCGGCGCCATCAGATGGTGCAACAGTGGGTCAAATGATGGAAACCTTAAAACAAGAAACAACCTCTTTTGTAAAACAAAATCAAGCAAGGGGATGAATTCGTTCAAGGTAATGAAAAATTTAATTTATTAACATACAAAAATAATGCTTGGGATTGCATGGATAAAAAGTTATCAAACGTGTCATGGGGTCATGAGGATCATGATGCAGCTGCTTTATCACAAACCGTACATCTAGATCCAAATAAACACTTTGCAGTTTTTACATGTAATAATAACAATATTACAAACTTGAGAGCAGGAAGACACCCGAATGATGCTGCAACTGTAGGACAGACCATCACAACATCATTTAAGGATAGTAAAGTGTATAATTGTAATAATAAGCGTATAACAAACTTTAAAGACCCTGAACATGTAGATAATGCTGTCACTGTTAATTTTCTTATAAAAGTCTTAGGTAATGCGATATTTGATTTACACAATCATTTTACACCAGATATTCTTCAAGGAAAATCGGGACATAATACTTATGATGAATCCGCGAGAGGTGATTATATTAAACGAGAAATTTATAATAAATACTTTATTAACCCTAAAACGCAAAAGTTTAGATCATCAGATTGGGGTGATATTGATATTTAATTAAATAACTCATAAAATGACTTCATTTATGTGCAACCTGTCATAGAGGTAACACATAGGTTACGCTTTTCAAATATAAAAGACAATCATGGCATTTCATTACACCAGTCCATATCGAGACACTATACGGAAAGGAGGCGGTATCACGTCCACAGCGGTTTCTCTGTTAAGTAAAGCTTTAAACCGTATTCCAGTAGGATCTATCGTAAATAGAGCAATAGACGCTTTACCATACGAATTTCATATACCAGGAGGTTATCAGTATTGCGGACCAGGAACTAAATTGAAAAAACGACTGGAAAGAGGTGATCCAGGCATAAACAAGTTAGATCAGGCTTGTAAAGAACACGATATCGCATATTCCACGTTTGCCGATTCAAAAAATAGATCGATAGCAGACAGAAAGCTTGCGGACATAGCTTGGCAACGAGTAAAATCAAGTGACGCTAGCATAGCAGAAAAAGCAGCAGCTTTAGCAATAACAGCAGGTATGAAGGCTAAAACAGCAGTAGGAGGTGGAAAAAGGAGGAGAAGAAGGGTAAAAAGGAAGTCAACCACAAGAAAACATGGAGGAAATATAAGAAGACGACGATCTAGCAGAAAAGGCAGGAAGAAGCCCACCGTGTGGTCAATGGTAAAAAACGGGGCAGGTCTTTACCTAAGACCTTATCGTGCATATTAAATGAAAAAAATCAATTGGTCATACCACATAAAGCATTAACCAATATTGAATTATTTAAATATATTTCCTGTTTAAAAATACCATTTTTCCGCGGTGTGTTTATGAAAGACAGTTTACCAAAGAAAATGTGGCAAAATGAGACTGGAATTGTAAATTTGGATAATACTGAAGGGCCTGGCACCCATTGGGTTTGTTATAAGAAACTAAATAACAATGTATATTATTTTGATAGTTTCGGTAATTTGCCACCACCAAAAGAACTTCAAAATTACTTTAAATCTGCTAAAAACATATATTATAACTATAAAAGAGAACAACCTGATAATACTTCAATATGCGGCCATTTATGTTTGGAATTTCTAGCTAAAAGTATCAGTCACTATTGAGATGTCTTCCTATACGGTATCATTAACAGGAAAATCGTCCACTTTACGAAGTATCCTTTTTCCAGCGTTACGCTTGCAAAAAGGAAGGTTTTGGGAGGCGGCACTATTGGATTTTACAACTTACAACTCTATTCCCAATGTTACGGAAGGTAAAAATAACGTATTGCATTATTATAAGGGAAAAGATGCCAGTGGGAAATTTACAGACTTACAAGAGTGCAGGTTACCCACAGGTTCTTATGAAATTGGTCATATAAATGAATTTTTGCAAACTAAAATGGGAAAAGACAATATAACATTAAAAGGTAATAATAATACGATGAAAGCTGAAATTACTTCCAAATATTATATAGATTTTACTCAACCAAACTCAATTGGTGATTTATTAGGATTTTCCAACGATGAGCCTGTTTTAGAACCAGATGTAACACATTCCGGTAAGAAAACAGTAACAATATTAAAAGTCAATAGTATAGACATAACTTGTAACATTATACAAGGAGCTTACAGGGATGGGGCTAACACCCATATCATACATACATTTTACCCAAGTGTACCACCTGGATTTAAAATTGTTGAAAAGCCACAAACCCTGGTATATCTACCGTTGAACACCACTTTCATTTCAGACATCGTGTTGAGCGTATTGGATCAAGACGGTAACTTGGTAGACTTCAAAGAAGAGCCTATTACGATTAGATTACATTTAAAATCGACACTTTAATACAAAACCATGGGTTTAACATTTAAAAGCGAACAACCTACGGGAAACCGCATTAGTAGCTCTTCAGCTGTGGAGGAGTTAACACGCGAGAACATTCGATTCTTAGAGAGAGTTGGATTAAAATTAACCGATTATGGATATACTGGATATAGCGCAGGGTCCAACATTCGACGAAACCCTATGGGAAAAAGAATATCACACCCACAACCCTTACACTTCATCGAAATTAAACAATAACGATGAAATTCGTATTCCCATACAACATCAAGACATTTACACACTACCATGTGAAAGTTACTTGTATATTGAAGGAAAAGTTACTAAAAAGGACGGTACTACTGCTGGTACAACAGTTCCATTTATAAATAATCCTATGGCTTTCCTGTTTGATGAAATTAGATATGAAATATCAGGTGTAACAGTTGATTCTACTAAAAAAGTAGGTATTACAACGACTTTAAAAGGACTAACATCTATAACACCCAATGAAACCAATTTACTTAAACCTGCCGGATGGGTATTACCTACAATTGACACGATCACTCCAAATTCAGATGGATATTTTGATTTTCATATTCCATTACGTTTGTTGCTTGGTTTTGCTGAGGATTATAGGAAAATAATATTAAACGTTAAACAAGAATTAGTTTTGTTGAGGTCTTCTAACGATAAAGACATTATTAAAGCTGCAGATAATACGACTGATGCGACTTTAGAATGGAAATTAAAATTAGACAAAATTGTATGGAGAGTTCCACATGTTAAATTAGCTGACGAGCATAGAATGCTACTTTTAAGAAAATTAAAAGCCGATCGTGATATTGTTATTCCATTTAGAAGTTGGGAATTCCATGAGCATCCCAGTTTACCTACTACGGATCGACACACTTGGACTGTTAAAACATCAAATTATGTAGAACGAGCCAGGTATATTATATTTGGTTTACAAACAGGTAGAAGAGACGATATCACTAAACATGCAGGACAATTTGATCATTGTGACTTGAAAAATATTAAAGTTTATTTAAATTCACAATTCTTTCCATACGACAATTTAAATGTGTCATTCACTAAGAAGAAATACAGTATATTGTACGATATGTACGCAAGATTCCAAAGTTCATATTACGGTAAAGCAAATACACCTTTATTATCACCTTCAAAATATTTCGATGCCTACCCAATAGTTGTAATTGATTGTTCTAAACAAAATGAATCAGTAAAATCATCAAGTGTGGATATAAAAATAGAAATGGAATTCAACGCGGCTATACCGGCTAATACAACTGCATACTGTTTAATTCTACATGATAAAATTGTAACATACACACCTTTAACTGGAATTGTTAAGAATGTACTGTAAAAACCGGTTTTGTTTCATTCCGCGAGTATAAAAGCAGAGCGTATAGGCCGCTCCTCATCAGTTTGTTGCCTACTGTTGTATGGGTAGCATCGTATTCAATATGGCTTCTCCTAGTGGTACACCTGAAAATGTGGTAGATATTGAGAAGGAGATATCTGAGTTTTTAGATCCTCAAGGTCACCAGGAAGGAGGTGAACAAAACGTTTGCGGACAACTTCACGCCAGTAATAATGTTGAAGAAAAAGGTAAAAGAAGAAAGACTATACAAAAGAGAAAAAGGGATATTGAAGATAATATTTCTCCAAACATATTGAGTGAGGTATTTTTGCGAATATTTTACCCAATCTCTTCCAGTTTGGACAAAAGTGTTTTAATCGGTGTTATGAAATCGACAGATTATTCCCCTACTGTAATTTTAACTCACGGACCCAAAATGATTTTGTTTACGGACAGTGCTTGGGAATCGTTTATGAAACACTTGCATCTGCTAGAATGCTATTTAAGTAGTAACATGTTTGGAAGAAAGACAAGAGTAGGACTTTTGGATTCAAATGTGGAAATCGATATTATTAAACAACGTGGTGATCATCAGCTGCGGTTTAGAGACACAACAAGACATGATAACAAAATTCAACTTAATCGAGAGGAGTTTTTCATTTTAACTTGTGCTACTGAACCTATAACAAGATACTTGAGACAACTGGTGTTTTCAAGTTCGATTATTAAAGATTATCTGGAAGACACTTTGGACAAACAACCGGACGCACCTATAATATACGGACCTGTGGATACTTCTATATTTAATAGAGTTCCTCATGAAGTACAAATGTGGAGACAATTGGAAAAGTACGCTCAACTACATAAGAAATCAGTAAAACAGGAAGAAGAGGAAGATGGAGGAGAAGAATCAAGTGTTAGTGATGAAAACGAAAACAAGGAAAATATAAAGATGGAAACTTAAATGACAATGGTTAGTTTTTAAAACAATAACCAACTTTTTGTGGGGTTAGGCCTATTGGGGATGGTGCCCACGTTAAATATACACCAACGCGCCAACAACTGTACGGCCTGGTATAAAAGTAGTACCTACCGTGGTGTGGAAATCAGTTGACCTCCTGACTTCGTAATGAGCAGACGTGTGGCCTTCAAAATGGACAAGGGAGAAGAAGAACAAGTAAAGTCCAAGCCTGGTATTATTGAGTTTCAAGCGTTTCGTGGTAATGATGATAGATTCATTATAAAAGAACTTGTGTTTTTGGACATGAATACAAGTGTTCCTTATTCGTTTTTATTTAAACCACCATGTTCTTATTCATCTTTAACTAGTAAAGCTGCTACTACCAACAGATGGATTTCAAAACACTTCCATCATATCGATTGGTATGATGGTTTTACAAGTTACACGGACTTGTATCACATTATGCATCATTTTTCAGACAAGTTTACCAATATTTACACAAAGGGGCTGGAAAAGAAAAGATGGATCGAAGGATTTACTCATGTTCCGGTTAGTGATGTGGAATTGGATAAGAATTATCAATACATGCTGGAAACAATATGTATTTGTACAAAAAGCCCAGAACATGATAAAGATAGACATTGCGCTTTAAAAAATGCCTATAAACTCGCCTCTTACCTTCAAAGTGGGGAAGTGGGGAGTGGTGGGGGTAACGGAGAGTATGTAAGTGAGGAGCAGACCGGGACCTGGCATGAGTATTACTCGAGATTCCGAGACGACAACATCTCCGAGCAAGAAGACGATCTGTAACCTAACCATGGCATCTCACTTCAACTTCCTTCAAACTTTGGTCGAGCAGTTCAATGCTCACTCCAAGTCAACAATATTACCTGTGAAGAAGTGCTCTGAACTAAAAGATGAAAAGCACTACATAATCCATGCTATGAAGAAGATGGAGACTACAGTTGGGGAAGCCATCTGCTGCAGTCTCAGCGAGGCACCATTTACTCCGGGGGATGAGCCCAAGTTCCAGGTGTACCTGCCCAAGAGATTCGTCCATCTTCTACAAAACGAGGACCTTCGCTCTATTCAACCCGGCTGTCTATACCTGGTGTCCCACGGCTGCACAGGTAGCAACTCTACAGAGTTGACCATCCACATTGCCGACAAGCAGCAGTGTTAGATTTAAGTTTTAATGTTGTACATATGTTATTGTAATGTTTTATAAATAAATCATAAAAGACAAAAAAAATAAGAAAACAAAAAAATGCAACATATCAATATGTGAAGTTTGTTACGTATTGATATGTTGCATTTTTTTTAAACTTCGCGGGTGACCTTGACCTTTGACCTTTGCATTTCACAATTACCCCCACTACCGTAACTACCCCCACTACCACACTAGGATTCAAACCTGCTTGGATGCGAAACACGGTCAGTCTGTTGCCAACTAGCAAACGATGAGCACCTTGTACGAGCTTTGCTTACAACGAGTTATAACTGACGCATCTTTATTCCAGACGGCTTTACAAGATAATATCCCTATAACAGTAAAGCAGGATATCGAAGAGTACAAGAAAGATAATAGAGGGTATTCGGGATACTCCTGGTATAGGTTACAAGACGGGGAAAAGTTTTGTAGGCCTTGTGGCGATGCTGCCGTCAGAGACCTTCGACAGTTCGTACAGGAAGGTGGTATAAAACAGTTCGGATTTCTAGCACCGATGTTTAGATTTGAAAACTACAAGGACACCTGTGCTATTTGCTCCATCCCATTGTATCGATGGAAAAAGTTTAGAAGTGTTTAATTGGATCTTCCATACCCCCACCACCGTTACCCCCACCACCATTACCCCCACCACTTTTTCATGTACCTCCAAACGCTGTGCCTCGGCTTCATTTCTACTCCAGCAGCCAACCTAGCAACATCAGGATGTCTCTGAACGTCAGTTGCGCAAGTTACGAGGAGGTGAGCATCAAGACTCAGCAGGAGCTAAACGACTTGTACAAGGAGTTGCAGCTGATGGTGGCACGAGGCTACCGTATAAACGTGCAAGTTTACGCTTGCAATATACGGAACACCCGGCAGTCAAAGGAAGAGCCTGGACACTCCTCGATAGCTTCCTCACCGACGTCCATTAAGACCGAGCCGGACAACTTAGATTACTTCAGCTGACTAGCAGTTGTATTTCTTGTTCTAACCATTGTAGAATATGTTTATTTTTTCATTATATTAAAGAAGTAAATGAGCAAAAGCACCTATCTTGTTACTGACATATGAGCTCAGTAACAAGATAGGTTTTTTTAAAACACGGTTTGAATGACCTTGAAACTTCCCCCTCCACTGCTTTACTACCCCCACCACCTGACTATTAATGTACATGGCACATCACAATTGGAAACCTCATTCCATCTTCAACAGCCAAACCGACAACATCAACAATGGCAAACCTACCAACGGATAAAACATGTCCTCACGTTTGCTGTGACTTCGTCCACGAGTTGGAGAAGAGGATGCAGGAGAGGGCGATACGAAGAAAGCAGATACACTCAGAAAATATCATGATAGTCAACGGCTATCTTTTATTGTTCGGCCTTATTATGGTTGTACTTTTCATACTGTATGGCATAGTCACATGTGTCGGCAAGGTTGCAGAAGAAAACGCTCGCCACCATCAATTGGAAAGTTTCAATGTTACTTTGTAGGTTTTCCTTTTTTTTAAAACTCCGTTTGGATGACCTTGAAAATTCCCCCACTACTCCACCACACCCCCCACCACTTCACCCTGTTCCTGCATGAGCATCACATCAACCGTCATTCCTTGTCCGACAAGCAACCATGGCAGACAACAACACCATCAGCCAAGCTGACTCCACTACTGATGTTGGTACAAGTACGGGTTGGACACTGTCGATCGATAGTGTACACTATTTGGAAACGATTTGCGAACGGATGAAGGAAATACTGCGGGACAACCCTGGGATCATAATACAAATGAATTTAAATTATGATTGGTCCCAAGTTAGAATGCAAGGGGACGATAACAACGGTCAACAATCTCCACAATATTCGCCCATGTCCCCGATCTACCCTTACGGCGAGTCTGACGTCGATGAAGATGAGGCTAATGAGGATGTGGGGGACAACGAGGCTGAAGAGGAGTAACCTTCATTCCTTTTTTTTAAAACCCAAATTGGATGGCCTTGAGAATTCCCCCTCCACTATTTCCTTTTTTTAAAACCCAAATTAAATGACCTTGAAAATACCCCCTCCACATACTTTTGGTTTACCCCCTCTACTTTTCAATACTGTTACCACAGTCTGTAGCTCACATCATTCCTTGCTTAGCTATCATGGCGGACAGCACTCTTTCTCGAGTTGACTCCACTACGGATGAAGAATGGCCATTTTCCTGGAATGTTCATCTGCAAGACTCGGCAGAAGTGGATATGTTGCATGAGAAATTGGTGTATGTATTAAACGAAAACCCCAACATTGAATGTAGAATGACTATGGATTTCGATGCGACAGGGGTCCACACTCAACCTTCCACTTCCAGCCAGCCTGAGCCTCAGCTACAGCCGAAGAACTTTACACATCTTTACACTCCAATACGGCCGGAGGATGTGGTTATCAGCGAGGCAGACTCTACTACAAGTTATATTGAGCCAACGAATTGGAAGCTTGTTGTTGACACCTTACACAAGGTCGACTTAGTATGTGACAAATTAAAGGAATTGATGATGCAAGATCCTGGTCTTCGTTTTAAAATTGATTTGTTTTTCATCTGGGGAGCACCTGCACGGGGCTCTTCGTCTGACAGCTCTCTAAGTACAACGGACGACTAGTTATCTTTTTTAAAACTCCGTTTGGATGGCCTTGACCTTTCCCCCTCCACTGAGTTTATTTACGGTGCACTCTCAATGACTGCAGCATCATTTCATCGCGCACCTTCACCACAGCAACATGGAGAGTCAACTCAACTACTGTTGCGAACAGAAATGTTTTTCATGGCCAAATGACATTGATGTTGCGGATGGCCTGGCGTGTAGAAAATGTGAAGCTTTTGGTCAATGCATGTGTAAGTGCAAGTCTTGGAAGAAGCCGAAACCGGAGTTGAAGACATTCCATGTGTACCAGATGAGAGGGCATAAGTACACTTGTTGCCCTGAACGTTGCATTGAATTCACACTAAAACAGCTAACTGGCTGCAAATTGTGCAACAATCATTTTGCAGGTTTTTGCAAACATTATTTAGGAGCCTGTCAGTGTACAGATCAACTTGGCATACAGAAGCACTCACTATCAATGAAATCGCTATAAATACACAAGAGTAGTCTTTCTACTCTTTTCTTTTTTTTAAAACTCCATTTGGACGACCTTGACCTTTCCCCCTCCACTCAACTTAGTTTATATAAACCCCATTCCCACTGACCACAGCATCACTTCATCGTGCTCCCTCGTCAAAGCAACATCAGCTATGGAAAGTAAGCGCATCTCATGTTGCGAGCATAGGTGTTTGGAGATACAAGGCGTCACATATTGTGCAAAGAAGCGTTGGGAGGAAGAGACGGGGACAACCTATTGCTGTGAGGATAAGTGTTTCCTCTTACCAAAGTGGCAAGTTAATGGGCTGGCCTGCCGGCAATGTGAATGCTTCGGATGTTGCAGGTGTAGATGCAAGAACCAACAGCTGCCACCACCGGTACTACAAACTTTCAAAATCTACAAATCCAAATACTTTTATACTTGTTGTCCGCAGCGGTGTATTAAATTTCACTTCTCCAATCTTACCAATTGTCGGAAGTGCTACGGACAACCTGATGGGTGGTGCACCTGTTTTCTGGACTCCTGCCGCTACAGATCGGATTGGTTTACAGATCCGTTGGAAATTGATGAAGTCGCCCAGGAAGCACAAGAGTAGTCTTTCTACTCTTCAACTTTTTTAAAACTCCATTTGGATGACCTTGAGATTTCCCCCTCCACTTCCCCATATACCTAGAGTACACAGAGCCTGACAGTCAGTCACTCGGTGGCTGTCGTGGGGTGCGCATCGGTGTCGGCGCTCCGTTGTTAGGTTTTCAAGGTCACAGTAATATGAAATTGTTGGTGTTGTGCTGGTTCAAGGTCACCTGAGGGATAACCGATTGCCCATTTAGGCTGCGTCATGTCAGAAACTCGAGTTTAACTTGGCACTTTTGCCGTTTCTCGTCCAAAATTCGCTCCAAGTGGTCAAGGTCACGGGGACTCGGACTGAAACTCGGAGCGTAGTGCGAGAAACGGTAAAAGTGCCAAAAAATTTTAAGTTTCGGCATGACCTTGACCTTAGTGGCGTCGGTGATGTCATTTTGATGACGTAAGGGGTGATGACGTCGTCAGCACGTCATTTCTGTGACGTCATGGGTATGACGTCATCGAAATGACGTCATTGGTGATGACGTCATCGATGACGCAATCGATGACGTCATCGGTGATGACGTCATCGATGACGCAATCGATGACGTCATCGGTGAGGTCATTGACCTCGATGACGTCATCCCTCGGGTGACCTTGAACTGGGCCAGCACCAACAATTTCACACTACTCTTATTATAGTAAGATGCACGAAAATAGTCCGATTGAAATTTTAACAGCTGTGTCCCCCCTCACCCCCTCTCGCCCTGCAATATTGTCATTTTTTGTTATGTTTACCATGTGTAATACAGTATAAAAATGTGTTTTAGAATAAATCTGGCAACAATGCATCAACTCTCATCGGACTATTTTCGTGAATCCTACTATAGATAAGTTAATCACAAGCTTTTTTATGTTAAACTAAAACTAAACCAGATCAATGAGTATTCATGTAGATATTATTAATCATTACTTAAAATATGTGACAATTGTCATTTCATATAAAAAAATTCCGAATATGTGTACAAATATTACTGGATCTCAAAATCAATATTATAGGA